>JAUBOD010000613.1:2569344-2614665 GCA_032353885.1 Nothura maculosa | reverse complement strand
CAAAACCCGCCTGGATGCCGCCCTGTGCCACCTGCTCTAGGTGTGCCCGCTGGAGCGGGAAGGTTGGACTAGATGATGTCTAGAGGTCCCTTCCAACCTTGTAGATTCTGTGATTCTGTGATTCTTCCCATAGAAAAATGGCTTAGGTTTTAAATAATTAAATAAAATCTCAACTCTGTATGAAGTGATTTGTCTTGGCTTGATAATACATGAGTTTCACAAGAGGATGAAAAGTTATTGGATTTGTTTTGAGGTCTCAAATGGAAAGAAAATCCACAGAAATAGTGGACTCCAATAGTTTATACTGAAAACTCACAATGTATTCCACTCAATTTATATACTTTGAGAAGCTACTCAAGCCTATTTTGGCTCCAGCACAGTACTTTGTGCTCAGATGTTCTTTATTTTTGCATATGCAGTGGGAAGGTTTGCTTTTCCTTTAACAACAGACATTTCCAATTTAGCAGAATTATCATCTGTATAGAAATTGAGAGATAACAATAGAAATAGATTTTTTTTATCAAGGCTTTGAAGCATTGATTTGAAACTTTACTACTTTGCAGTTACATAGAAAAAAAAAAAGATATTTAAAGATTCTTTAGCATTACATTTTATAGTTGACAGCAATACAGATTTGCTTTAAAATAACTATTCTCCAGTGGCTATTAAGGGTCCTCATTTTTCAGCCAAAGAGAAAGGACTAGTCTAAATATTTCTTGTTGTAAATTTCTCTTTGAAAAGAATCCACTGGATTCTTTTGGATTCTGGATTCAATCCACTGGAAAATTTAACTCAATTTAATTACCAGTGCAGATAGTTAAGTGTCCTCAACAAAAGCTTTCTGATTAATGGAGAATATGCTGAACATATGAAAATATGATCCTTGCGTCACAGTCTTCCCTTTTCTGGTTTTTTTTTTTTTGATTGTTTGTTTTTCTTTTAAAGAATAGATTTTACTCCAAATTTTCATATCTTAGGTGAGCATCCTAATCACCAAACTGCTAGTTTTACTACACAAGAGAAATGGAATGTATCTTTGTTGTTGTTGTTGTTTGATCTATCACAGAATATTCAAGGTTTTTAAAACCCATAAAATATCTTGGAACTGAGAAAGTGATTTTTTTCCCTTGTAGTTTTCCAAGCTAGTATCTTCTTTCTTTCAAATATTCCTTATTTGTCCACCTTTTCAATAGCATTTAGATTACCAAAATCCGTTGGCAAATACCAAAGCCAGAAAAACATTTATTTGCTTGGCATACAGCTCAAATTTCACTCTGATGAGAGTTTAATTTTCTTCATTTTCCATGACCATGATTTAGAAGAACCTTTTCATTTCGGAAGGATGAAATTTGTTCTATGAATTAAGAAATATATGTACAAACATCCTGTCTTAGGATACATTTTTTTAGCCATTTGTGGATTTTCTTTATTTTTCTTCTAGCTTTAAGCCCATTGGTAAGTGCATATTAATTTTGTAATAATGCTACTGCTAACTGAATAGTCAATCATTTAGAAAACATCTGAAGGTGAAGCTGAATTCAGAGTATGCAGTGAATTCAGTGGGATTTGAGCAGCTAAATGCACTGCTATCCCAGGACTATAATGTTGAAGAGCCAAAAGGTGCACACAGATACAAAATATGTATATTACATGTAATATATATATATAATATATATAGTATATTTATTTCACCAAACTCATTATAAATCTGAATAAAGAATGAAGTTATTTAGCATTAGCAATTTAACCAGGCTAAATATGAAGTGTATACATTAGGGTCTTCTTGTATAGGGGTCTTCTGTACTTCCCTTCCTTGCTGCGCCACAGCATTCTGCACCACTTCAGAAAAATCACTTATTCCTACATTCTCCAAAAGCTATTTATTTGCCTGTCACCGACTGCAAAAATCTAACATCCTTGAGAATCTCAGCTTCAGAAAAAGAATAACAAATGGAAAAGCCACTGCTCCAATGATGCATAGTGATGTTAAATATACTAAGGATTGCAAAGTGTATAGGTGGGGGCCAATGTAATATTCATGAAGCTTGTATAAATGAGTTAGAAAAAGGGAAATTTTTGTTTTTATACCACAAATTAACCAGTACACATTAATATTAATACACCTCTACACTCCTAAGCTCAATTCCGAGATCAGAAAAAAAGTGAAAATAATTGTATTCAGCAGCATAGCTGGGCATGCTATTCCATTATTGAGGAGACATATATGAGGAGCATATTCAGAAATACATATGTAAAAATGTATCTATAAATCCTGAGAACAAGCTTCAATCATCTGAGGAAAACTTGCATTTAAATCTAAAAAGGGCATGCACAAAGTTTAGCATACATTTTCAAGTAGACACTGGTAGGAATGATAAGCGAAGCACTGGTTATTGGCATTCAAGTAACATGGTACAAGCAATAACCAAAACCCATCTGCAGTTTAAAAGGAATCACCTGCAACCATCTCAGTCTATAAGTGAACTATGAAAAACCATGCCTCACTTTCCCCACATGACAGTCCAAACCCACCCTAAAAACAGGCAAATTTTCAAATTATATCGCTCTAAGGTGCTCATTGATTCTTTTGCAAAGAGAAGGAGCTCTTCTTATGCTAACTCCTTTATCAAATTACAGGATTTCTAGTTATCAAATAACTGTTAATTCTTTCTAAGCTCCCCTTTCAGCAATCTTCTTACTAGTCAGCATTTAGCTGAAACAGGGTGCCTCAAACTGACTCCCCAGTTGCAGCTTTCCTGTATTAATAAAACAAGATTAGCTTTAATCAAATCTGGCCAGGTCTATTCCTTTTTAGATAGAGTCTGGTTATATTCCTAGATGAAATTTTAAGTCAGGTTTACCTTGCTCTTCTGCATGGCAAAATTACAGTGAGATGTTTGTGTTCTCTTCCCGGCTGTCCATCTCCTCCCAGCTTCCATCACTGGCCTCTTCTCTCTTTAACAGTTAAGATCCTGAGACAAATCTTTGGTAGGCCAAAGAAATTTTGTAGTTTCAGTCTCTTGAGAGGACAGAATTACTTTCCCATGCATCCTCTGCTGTTAAATATTCAAGGATACGCTGGTAACTTGTTAGCTAGACTACCTTAGTAAGCTAAGCAATGGTCCCAGCCCTGAGCCTGGCACTGACCAGCATGCGTCCACACCATTAAACTCTCTCCAAAAAGGTATCATAGAAGCTCATTAGAAGTGATCAGCTAAAATGCACTAACTCCTAATGCATACCCAGCAAGACCAGAGCATACTTGGAGCAAGCCCAGAAGACAGACAGAGAGAGAGAGAGAGGGACTGTTTCTAACAGTTTAATATCATAGAGGACTGAATTCTCTTGCCTGGGAGCTTTCCCTAGCACCATTTAATATACTATTACAGACATCGCTGCAATGACTTTGATATCTTCATCCCTGCTACACCTCTCCAAGCAGGTCTGTCTGCTTTGGAGAAGATACACTGACTCATTCTATACTTTAAAAGTTGTAATGTATTACCATTTTTTAATATCAGTCAGACCCTTAAATGCCCACCTGACAGCATCTAAGCCAGATTTATTCTCTGAACAGAAGTAATGCCTTAAATTCCTTTATGCTATCCCTCAAGGTCTGAGAGACTGATTAATTTCTTTATGCTTTGCAGAGGTAGAAGAGATTACGGGCCCTCCAAGAACTGCTTTTGCAGCAATCTTCTAGGATAAAGAAGGGTAGCTGTCACTAATGTTTTCTGTCTCAGTAAGTAGTTTAAAATATTTTTTCTAAACAAATTAGGGAATAAAGGTCTTCAAATAAAGCCATTTTTGTGCTCCAGAACATCTTAGTCCTCAGAGTCTTAACTTTAACAGAAATAGCAGAATTGAAAATGAAAGCATTGCCAGTATCAGCATAAAACTCACTTGTCCTCTAAAAATTGCATAGCATTGTGGTCTACAAAACAGATATAGGGTATGACTGTCCTGCATATGTCCTGTTTCCAGGTTTTCACCTCAACAGCTCCCTGTTCACAGTAAACCAGGTGGAGTCTTTAGCTGTGACAATTGCTTCATTGCACTCCAAAGCACTTCTCCGAGTGCCTCATCTGTAATGCAAAGAGGGAGTGCTGCTCATGGAGGCTTCCAGTCTGCCAGGGTCTGAGGCTGTGGGAGCACTTGCCAGGGGGTAATAACAATTTCATAACCCAGTTGATGATTTCTGGGTTAGTGACAAGTTAACAGAATATCTTGTGCCCATCTCTTACAGAAGAGAGTAAACTCTCTTCCCCAAAATATTTTTAACTACAGCTCCTGTACAACACAGTAGTGGAAAGAGAGGATATATTCTTTTAACATAATATACATGCTCGTGTATGTTTTTTTTTATTACTTTTTTTTTAACATATCATGGAATGGTGTGGATATTGTATATATTTCATAAAAATATGTTAAAACAATCTTTAACAGCTCTTCCTTGTGTTAAAGGATCATTTGAGTCCTATAAGGGAACAAATTGATTTATGAGAACAGAGGTAGTAATTCCTGGGCTATGCTAGGCCTTATTTTATTATCACTGAGTAAAAGCAATTGCTAAAAGACAAAAACACTCTATCAAGGAAATGAAGACATGTAATCCTAGCCTCTATCTAACAGAACAGTATCCATAGCCAGAAGTCAGTATCTCCCAGGAACCAAATGGGAACCCAAATACTCCTAAAAGCTTGTTCTCTGACTTTCAGGCAGTTGTCACGCAGTAATCTATCCAAGAAAAACACCAGTAACCCCTAAATAACAGAGTCAATAAACATTGAACCTGAATGACAAGAGCAGGCTGGTTCTTACCTCACCATCCTTCATCTATACTTTCTTCAACAGTATTTCTGGAGAAAAAAATAGAAAAAAAGCTCTACAGAAGGAATTGAAACATTCTGTGTTTTTATGTAGCCTCTTTCTACTTAGACTCTTATTCCAAAGCAATAACCACCATCTGTCACAAATAGAGTCCTGAATAGACCCACAATATCTGATAGGATTTTTACTAAATGTCTAAGCTAGAAAGACAGAAGACAGAACAGAAAAAAATCATAACATGTCTTTGAAAATAAAACAACTGATTCATATTAAAATCCAGATTTGAGTGGGACAGAAGAAAGGTATTATTGCAAGATGAGACTATTGTAATGTCAATAATAACTGCAACTTAAACCAGATGGCACTTAACATCTGAAAGAAAAGACCAAAAGTGAGAAGAAAACAAAAAGGAGGGAGGGATGGAGAAAGTAAGCTAATACATCTGCACTAGGCTATGGAATAAATTTAGTAAAGCTAAATATATAATAGTTATGTCTATGCTTTCAGTTAATATTAATAGCAGAATTAATCTTCTCTGCATTTTTACACCTTTTGGAGAAAACATCTAGTTACAACCTCTTTGCATCCTGTGAAGTCATATCTTGGGTACAGAGAATACAGGTTTGCTTTCATCATCCCTTAGAGGCTTTTGGAGACAGGAAAATATTCTTAAATGCTTGCATCTCTCAAACTTCTTGACTACAGAATACTCCTTTTTATTTCCTTCATTTGGAAAATAAAATTTTAAATACTTATAAAATATGTTTTCCTTCAGCATTGCTTCCCTGCACAGCATGAATAAGTTTTCACTTTATCTTCAAAGCTACTCAGCTACAATTCAACAAATCTCAGGCGTTTGGCATGCAGGGATCAGGAATTTAAGCACTGAAAGCTCAGTTAGTTTTAGTTGGAATGTGGTTATAGCTCAAACCTAGTTAGTTAAGTTCCTCTTTCTGGTCAATGGTATTGCTATGCACAAGTCCAAAACCTACCACCCATTTGAGCTGGTGGAAATGGCCAATGGAAAGAGCAAAGCAGCTCCCAACCAGATCCATGTCCTCCATTAGGTGAATGCAATCCCAGCCGAGTGAGTCTTACTGGGAATTAACCCCTCCTATGACTGGATTGTTTTATGGATAGATTATCTGCCTTTTACCAGGGATGGCTATTTCATCAGCAGAGGGCAGAAGAGCTCAGCAAAATCAGAACGTGAGATGGTGACATTGATAACAGTTTTATTTATATATTTGTGACAGAAAAATAATTGTGTGTAACAATATAAATCAATGACTAACAACATTTACTTACTTATTTATTTATTCTGTACAGCAGTGGGTGGACCTACTCACTCATTTTCTTTGATGTGAAGCACCAATAATGTTATTTTTGGGAAGTTCATCTTTCTCCAGGACCCGGGCACTCCACTTCTCAGCTCCACAGTGTGGCATTTTGACCAGCACAGATGTGTTGAGTAGTGGTTTGATTTATGACCATCACAGCTTGGACTGCCAGAAGTCCCTAGTTATGCCAAAATATCATGTTCTGGCCAGCATTTTGCTTGCGGATAAAAGTCTGGAAGATACTCCAGAAAAGACAAAATTTGCTCCTAAAGGTTACATTGAACTTGGTAACACTTTGCCAACAAGGGACACTAGCACAGCTGCACCAATGAAGCAGATCTGAATATTCCACCACTTTTGCAGACAAAATTTGAAAGTAAGAGACAACATGTAAAGAACATGTACTCTATAGACTTTTACTTAGGATTCTTATCTATTATTAAAATTAGGGACCTGATTAATTGCAAATGTTGTTAAATTTACCCTAGCAGTATTACAATATCATTATACAAAAGTTAATTTGCCATATTACTCCAGGCATCTTGAAATGCTGTGGGATTTTATTTATTTTTTTCCCTCTGGGGATCAGAATGGGGAGATAGAAGAAAAATTGTGTTTGAAAAAGGAAGCTAAGATACCTGCCTTTTATATAGATAGCAATATATAGTTCTGAAATGCTGATATACTTACAATTTTGCAGAAAACAGAGAAAAAAAGTTTTTGATGGAGCTAAATCAATGTTTTTTTCAGCTTCCACATCCCCTGGGTCTAAACAAAATTGAAATGTCAAATTTCATCAAGAGAAAAATGCCAGACAATCTGAAAATGATCCGACCTTTTTATGGTCTTTCTTTTCTTTATTTATAAGAAAATTAACTATCTCGGAAAGATGTCAGTCAGTTTCAGAGAAGTAGGTCTACTTTCATGGGAAAAGCCATGAGCCAGGGGCTCCTTCCAATACTCTTCATGTTCTTTACCATCGTCAACATTTTCTACAATGTATAATGCAACTATAATATTCATATGGTAGGTGAGCAGTAAAAAATCTGATAACCTGAAAATTTATTTTTTTCCTTTTGACAAGATGAATCTACAAAACAAAATAAACAAAAAAAAAATCCACAAGGGAGCTGCAGAAAATGCCAGATGAGTGCAGTGATCTATTTAGGTAATTTTCTGACAGAAGTCAGCCTAAGATGCTTTGGGCAATCTTTAGAATTGGGCGATCTTTAGAATTACAGCATAAGCTGTTTCTAAGGCAGTTATCTCCAGTCACCTAATGATTTCTTTATCTCCCGTATCAAAATTCCTATTATTTCCCTACTTAAGAGTTTTTTTTAAGTTTTAATTATGTTATAAATATGTACTTCTTGTTTGATTCTAGCTAATTTCTCTGGATCGTGGGGAAAATGAATTAATGAAATGAATTAATTATGCATCACAGAAAGCAGCATTTATTTGCATAATTCTTAAGACTTCCCCATTCTGTTTCATTAGATGCCCTTTCTACCTGCACCCTCTGGAAAGGCAAGTGGAAACTGCTGAACTAGCTTCTCTGTACAGTTTGTTGTTTTAGATGACTTTCACATGCTTATTCAGCTGCCCACACATATACATTCATCCCATTGGATTTAAAAATAAAGATAAGGAGTAATGGAGGAGGGATACATTACCTCCTATTTCCATGAGAGTAGAACTATTCAAATAAGAAGCTACCACTGAGGAGAAAAAACCTATAGGTTCACAACTCACCTACTTTGCTGCTATTTATTCTTGTGCCTTGTCTACAAAGTAGAACATTTTTAATGTTATTACACTTAGGATGTACAGGTATGCCGAACAAGTAGATTTTGAAGAACTCTGGAAATGTAAAATACCTTTTTAAAGGGGAAAACTCTCATGGAAATTTGGCATTAATATGTTTTTTTAAAATCTGTGATATTGCTACAAAACCCAGTTGTTGCATGATGTGGCCTTACAGAATTGACAGCTCTGCCTGCGAGGAAGGTGGGGTGGCTTATCCCACCATCCCCACAGCAGGCAGGAAGCTCCTGCCTGTCTGCCACAAAGCCAGCCCTTATACTTGAAGGAGATAATGTGCTCTAATCCCCCATGTCCATTCATATCACAAAACTCAATCATATAGCCAGCCCTCCCAAATACCTGAGACTTTTGATATTTTTCTGTAACAAGCTTGGAAGCCTAAATCTTATTCCAAAACTAACAAATTATTCTGGAATCCTTTGGTACGCAATGAAAAAAAGGAATGATTAAACCTATTATGGAGGAAAACAAAACAAATAAACAAATATATGATAGTTTGGCTAATACCTCATCATGGTATTTTACAACTTAGATGTCCACAAAAGGAGGATTTGGGCACTTAAGGAAGGGATGACTACTCAAACTCCATGATTCTCTTTATTTCTAATAATATGGGCCTATTGAACTCCATGCAAGCACTTCATGGCTTTTTCTTTTCTAATCAGAGACTACACATGTATTGTACCTGAAATCCTTTTGAAATTGTAATTAATTTCACTTCTGGTCATCTCAAATTGGAATGCTAATAGTTATATTTAACAGGATTGGCATATACTCACCCTGTTTGTGTTCATGCATCCTGCTTTGTACATACAATAGTGGACTGAAAAGATTCAGCTGGATCCCACTCACTCACAAGAGCAGACCCTGTGGAAAAAAAAAAAAAAAAAAAAGGATGATGGTCTTTCACAGCAGAAAAATGATTGGTAGTAATTTTGGAAAATTATTTTAGGACAGACTCTGGTAGAATAAAGCTCTTTGCATCTATTTTTTCTCTCAGAGCTCTGTAAAACAATGTCTTAGAGAATCCGTCAATCTGCAGAAGATATAAAATCCTGCTACAGAACAACTAGCACAATAGCAACACAACACATATTATTATTTCCTTAATTCAAACTAGTTCTACTGTGAGGCATCTTCCTTGCCTATTAATTGGTGGGTTTGTTCCAACAGTCTCTCTTTCTCAGATAACTTTGCAAATGTGCACCAGCAAATAAAAATCAGTTTTATATGTCATTAACATTGGGTGCAGAAATTGCTCCATTAATTGCAGATGCTGATTTGAAAAATGGCTGTGCCCCAAGGGTAAGAATTGCCATTCTCATAAATTTCCTTCCAAAAAGACAGTGTGGCACAAGGGTTATCCCATCCAAGAGGGTGGGTACTCTTGGGAGCTGGGTAATTTTTGGAATGGCAGGAAGCATCCGTTCTCTCAGCTAACTTCAACAGAGCACTGAACTTCAACAGAGCACTGAAAACTACCTTATAAAAACAGAAACTTTGAAAAGTTTTTTCTGCCTAAAAAGCATGAGATCTTAGATACACATTTTTCAATATATTACTATACCTATGGAGATTTTGAAGTACTGTAGGTACTTAACAACATATCTCTGATACAGAATATTTTTAAAAAATCCTTACCTTCAGAAGGTTGATTCCATCCTAAAATAAGAATCTAGAATTGATAAACAATCTAGCTGCCTTCTGGAGGATCCTGTCAGCTACAGAGAAAACCAAGATAACTAGATCAAGCTAGGCAGATAATTTTTATAGAGCTCTTAAGCAAAATGATTTTGGTCCTTTGGGATTGATATACATTTTCCTGCTTTTACACTTGTGAATTGTCATAATCAGCACAAGACACTTATGAGAAAGTAAACTAAATTTTATCCCTTTTTTTGGTGCAACAACAGAACTAATTAGTTATTTCCAACTGAAGTGCCAATCAGTGACATCTGTGCCGAATCACTGAAATCAATTAAAGTAATTGGCTTCTACAAGTGCAAGGGACATGTGATTCATAACTCTTTATTTTTGGCAATACTATTACAGAAGAAAATAAGCAAGATCTTCTTTCTACAACCTAAGATGTGGTTGTATAGCTTTAAATGTTTAAATAAAGCTTTCAAAAGATGAGAAATAATTCACCTCTGCTATATCTGCCCATTTGAGCAGTTGTCTGCATGTTGATAACTTTGGTTATCATTCTTATAATCATCTCCTGTGCTAGCCTATCACTTGAAATCTGCTCCAAGCTGTCTAAATACACACACATACATAAATATTGTACATCAGTCAAGTATGAATCAAGTAGAAGTTTAAATATATAGTGGCTGGTATATATTTATTTGGAAATCTGCCTTCCCTCCTTCTTACGTTATCCTAACATACTTCTTAGACTGGGACCCTAAGAGAAAATCTGGCAAGAGCATAGGCCAGGAACTTCAGTTCTGCTGGTGATTTCCAAACTTTCTCTTGCTCACCTAATTTTACTACACAGCAGAAATGCAAAGGGATGAAAATCTGAAGCAGACAAGACAGATCAACAATACTGACCCTTGTTGTTGCTACGAACTGCTCATATGACAGATGAAACAAAAAACCTGCTGCCCCTAGAAAAGGTTTTATTTCTAGTTCATTTTTTGCCCTCTATGCCTAGGTGAAAAGCTGTGTTTCCCAAGCACAGAAAATGTAAACAATTACTGGGTCTCTCCCCAAGTGGGAGTTTGCATACTCTTCTTCTCCAAGAAGTTCATGACAATATATTGGTGGCAACTACCAAACACTTCTCTGTCTTGCCCGTTTGGAGCTCCACAGCTTCCATCATGTGGCTTGCTAGGGAGGAGTCTTGAATTGAAACGTGTTCCTAGATCAGCTTTCAAGCAATATAATATATTTCTATAATTATTTATATATTACCCCAGATGCCATGTCATACTTTAGAGGACCGTAAAGTTACCCTTAGAGAGGTTTCTCTTGGAAGTTTAACCAAGGAAGGGATGAAAACTGAAGGATGGATCTGGAGAATGCGATGGAATTAGGTTGCTCCTAGGATTCATGGCCTTATATTGTACTGTACGGACATATCTAACTCACTTTTCTTCTCCTAAACGTGTAAATTCAATGTATTGCTATTGAGGATTGTTACTCAGTGCCTGACAGTTACCAGCTACATTTAAGTATCTAAGTCATTGTCACACACACAAAAGCAAATATACAACTTAGATAAGATACAAAAAGGTGGTGCTAAAAATGCAGTTGCCAGAGTATAAAGACCAATGAAATGTCTCCTACATTGTCAAAGTTCCTTTTTTCCATCCCACCTTAGGATTTATTACTTGCAATATTATAGTGTGAATGACCTAGGCTTCACTGAAAGGAATGTCACATTACTGTCTAATAGAAATGCATCTACAGATTTTCCAGTTACAGTAAAATCAAAGAAATTTCTATATACAACTAAATGTCAGTATAAATTATACAAGAAAGGGAATATTTTTATCAGCTCTAAAAGAGAAATTACTAGTTCAAATTAATTTGAACAATTATTCATCATTTATTTTGGGGATATGCCACTATCCCAAGAGGCAGGTTGTATGTTTGAAGGATTTTCTTGATTCTACTTGTCATCTCAAAACTGTGTTGTCATTAACTTGCAGATTTCACTGAATGGCAGTGTTTAATCATTTGACAAAAGTATAATCTAATTTCTTGCCACTGCTGCTACCAAGCAGCCAAATCATTATACATCTTTAGCTTGACTTTGTCAAATAAAAGATATTCATTAGAGTTGCTTGTCACTGTATTGCTTTGCAAGCTGAATGAGAGGAGGGAGAAATCATAAAGAAAGAGGCATAATAGTAAAGTACCATCACAAACATCATACAGCAGTCAGGGAAGGAAGACAAGCAAACAGAAATAAATCTCGTATCACTAAAGTGACTTGTCCACCGCTCTTCTCCACTATTTTGGGCATATGAAAAGCTTTGGTGCAAGTCATCTTGCAAAGTTAAATGTGAATCATGCAAAACTCTAACCGTTATGAGATAGAGCTATACAGGGTAAAGAAAGGCTGGGAGAAAAAAACATCAAGCCACAGAATTCATTTGGCATTGCTTGCTATTACGATGTAATAACTTAGTAATGTAAAGACACTAGTTTTGATTTATTTTCTTATCAAAATCTAATTCATAACAGTGGCAAAATTTATATTCAGCTAAAGATAAAAGATAAAGGAAAAAACAGCTGCTTTATATCTTCAGGTAGTAAAATGGTTATATTATCAGCAGCTACAATCACTTAGAGCAACAAGAATACTTTGCATGTGGACTTGCTAGTGAGCAGTTCAATTAACTTAATTATCTTAAAGAGTTCTGCTCAAAACTGTAACTTTTCTTCCCAAAGAGTCATGGGACTCTTTGGAAGTCATGGAATTTGTTCAGATATTCATTTGGTTTAAAGAGAAAGATGCATTTAAGTGATAATTAATGCATTCAGCTGGCCAGTTCACTACTTAGGTCATTCAAAAAAGACATGTAGGTAAATACCAAAACAGAATTTTAGCTCAATATATAGCCTTATAATGACAAAATTCAAAGCTCAGAGTGTCTGTCATCATCAAATAATAGAAGCAAGAAGTAGTTTGAGATAAGGGAATCTTCCAAACATTAGACTTGCTATTCCTCTTGTGTGTAGAAACATGATAGATACCTGGTGATGGTGGCATTTAGGGATGGTCTTAGTTTTAGATCCATCAGCTCTCCGAGCAGGATGGGTGTTTTTTTGTTTTTGTTTTTGTTTTTTGGCTTGAGATATGCACACTCCTGATAACTTTGCATCTGCATTGCAGTATTTACTGAGAAATGTCAGGGGAATCAAAGCCAGCTCTAGAAAGCCAAGTATGTGGAGTTCGCATTGGAAAGCCTCAGTATCACTAGTCTAGATTACATCCCTCAAAACTGAGCAAGCCTTTTCTGCACTCAGCTCCACTGGAGTGGTATGCATAGCTCAAAGTACTTCAAAATGCTCCTGCTGGGGCTACAATATCCTTTTGCACTAAAAAAGCACACATCACCCCATTGCCTATAGTTACCTAAGGGATGCTGGATCTTCAGGAAACTCACAGCTTTGAAAAGAGAGAATCTAATTGAAGTGAAATAATGTATTGCATATATAATTTAGTGGACAGATGAGCCTCATGCCTACTTTCCTTGTGATGTTGGACTGATTTCGTTCCTTGTAATTTTTTAGCCACCCTAAAGAAATGATTCTATAGCTTGGAGAGAGAAGCTGCTAGTATGTCCATATCCCAAGCCATCACACATTGCTAACATTATGAATATCCTTGCGTAAATATTAAAGTCCTCATACACACTGTCCCTAGCAACCTGCTACCAAGCAGGAGCACCAGTCCAGCCGCACAAAGCTGCCTATAGCAGGAGCTGTGCTGTCAACAAATGCAGACAACTGGCCCCTTGGGGTACTGCAGCACCCAACATGCTTTCTGACAGCCTGAGCAGCACAAGAGGCAGTCAGTAACCCTTTAAAATATCCACACACCAGGTAAGAATGCACTATTTTTTCCTTTCCTTTTCCCTCAAATATGAAATCTCCAACAAGAGTATCAGTAGCTCAGTTTCATGGCCTTATTTGCTAAAAATTACTTATGATTACTTGTGAGAAGACAGAACTCTTTGCTTGACTAATTCCTTTTCAGGCTAATTTTATGCTTGCCATCACCCATGAGCAAAATCTTGTCATTTCACCAAAAACCTGCAATTGCGTGATGTCATCTTCAGTCCCAGCAGGCACCGTGGTAGGCAAAATTCAATCTGAAGAGCATGTGTTGCTTTTGTTGTTAGCATCTATCCACTGAGTTCTTAAATATATCTATCATCCATGCTTCGAGGGCATGCATAAAATAAAAAACAGAATACACGATATGCCTGCCATGAGAACCGGCTGAGGCAAGAGTGACTAATATAAGCTATTATTATTACTGCTTTCCTGGATGCTTTAAGCAAAAGATCTGTGAAACTAGTGCAGTAGTCCACTGAGAAATCACAATGGAGACTGTGAGCAACAGACAAAGCAAAATATGCAGAGACATTTCCCACAGTGAACATTTTTAAACATTTTGTTTGAAATTGCTACACTGCATAAAGCAGCCTTATAAAAATAAATATATAGCGATGGATACTCTACAAACATATCCCAGGGGCCTCTTCAGTTCCAAGTTCATTTAAAGGAGCATCACAAAAATGAACTATAATCACAATTTTTAAAAAATGGAATTAAGTGTAAACATAATAATAATGGGATTCACTGATGCAACCCAGCTGTCTTTTTGCTCTGATTATGCAAAACTGTCATAAATACTGGGGGTGGGGTGCTCTGAATCATAATGGAAGCACAAAGAAAGCCAAAACACACAATTAAGTTTGGACTTTTGATTATAAGTGGAACTAATTTCATGAAGTATAATCAGGATAGTTTCTTAATAATAGATCAAAAACAGAATTACCTTTTTAAAGGAAGGTGAATATCACTAATACTTCTGTAGAAATGAAGAAAAAGCAATATGGAAAATTGGGATTTGCCAAAAGAAATGCTGTCAGCTACAGACATCTAGACTCCCACTCCAGAGTCCTAATGACAGAAATCTGCTGACTCTTGCACAGGTTTATGAAATCCTATATCCAACATCCCAAGTCTTATCTGCATTTGCTTGACATATTTACATTTCACTGAAGCATATCTGATGCCAAAAAAATAAAAAAGATCGGAACATGAGCATTGCCAAGATCAAGGTCTCTGAAGCTAACAATTGCACTCAGGATGTGTGAGCAGCAGAAAAAAAAATATATAATCAGGGTTTAAACATGTACTTTCCTGGCTTTCCATTATAGCTTATATTAAACAATAAAAATACATTGTCCCTCAATGTGAAAGACAGAGACAGTACATGAAAGAAGAAGGATGTAGCCTAGATAAAGAAGTTGAATGGCACTCATTTTATTCTGAGTAAACGCAGTAATACCTCAGTAATATCGAGGCCTCAGCGAGTAACTTTCACTGTGTTGTTTTTACTATTTCCAGAAAGCCAGGGAGTGAGAACACTGAAGGTCTCACTGATGCTAAAGGACTGTTCACGCTTGGCCTTGACCAGCAAGATTATATCTGAGAATAACGATTTTATTGTGGGAGGCGATGTTGGGAAGAAAAGTATACTGCCAAGGGACGTGGGAAAGAAAGTTTGTGAGGAATTTTCCCACTGATTTATCAGTCTACGGCATGACATTAGCATTTTGCTGTCAAGAAGACTTATGTGAAATGTATATACAGCGCATCTATATCTACATACATATGTGCATACAGTTGCAGTTAGAGTGAAGTAATACAGATCACACCGCTTTCTGAGTTCTAGTATGATCCAGGAACCACTTCACTATTCACTTACCTATCCCTGTAGTAACACATGAACTGAGACAATACAGATGAACTGAGACAATACGGATGTATAGGATGCCACCCTAGACATCCTTGGAATAACTCACCAGTCAGAACACTAAGTACTATGTAACAAAATAATTAACACAGCATAACTAGCAGAAATTTTAGTGGGACAATCATCTACATTAAAAGCACAAGTCCCCAGCTTGTTTAGAGGACCTCAGCAACACACAGGAGAAACTTTCAAGTAACAGCTGAGTGTATTTCCAGGGATTTTTGTTTTCTTTAAGGCAGTTCAGACAAAAAAATAACTCTCAGCCAAAGTTACTCTAAATGGAGTAAATATCCTATGAAATTTGGCCTTGTCCTTCAACACACTGTCCAAGGCAAATCGAAACTAATGTTCAGTGAATATTGTCCTGGCATCATGTCAACTATCATTAGCTGCTTCAATTGACATTGTAAAATCATTCAGGTCTTATTTTGTGTTTTGAAGATGTGACACTGGTGAGCAACTCATTGTTTCCAATTGCAGTTTGTGCCAGTCTGTGTTATGCTTTGGTTTCAGAGTATAGAAAAATAAAGATATTTGGGTATCTCATCAATAATACAAAAAAATAGGAAAAGAATGGAGATAGACAGACCCAGTACAGAGTGAAATCACTTTTACAGTGAACTGGAGCTCACAGAAGAATCGAGATGAACAACCATTCTAATCTCTGCTCGTCTTAGTGACTACTTGACTACTTATTGAAATACATTTTCAGACCTCTTCCTCTGTTCTGTGAAAATTTGCTTGTGATGGTATTTAATAGCTAAGGCTCTATGGCTCAGAAAATCGCTTCCTCTGTGATGGAAAAAGGCAGGAGGTCTTCTACATTTCTTCTGCACAGTAATTTAGAAGCTGTAGTTTAGAAGATTTTGGAGACTATTTTTTTTTAATGCCGTGTATCAAAACATTAAGAAACATACTGAATGCACTGAAAAGAGTTCAGAGATTAGACATGTGAAAGAAGAGAAGAAAATGCTGGTTGGAGGAAAAAAGGACATTTTCAGAGGCCCATAAACTGAACTAATTGTTCCCTCCACTCTGAATAGGAAGAAATATAAGCTCTTCACCAGTGTTGCCTGAACAATTGTCTGTAAACAAGAAGAAATCTTAGAAAAGAGAATGTATTTTAGTGTGCAGCCTGAATTTGATGCTTCCAGAGACCTGATTTCTTTATGAAGTGTAGTATATGGCAGTTCACTTCATACTACATGTTATGAAGTGTAGTATATGGCAGTTATGAAGAGACAATATTTTTTCTCTTCAGTTAATAGGAACTGGGAGTATTTGAAAAATATCAAACAAGTCACTTTGTCAGTAACTCATTAAGTCTGGAATAGAAGGGTAATGACAAGGGGTTTTGAATGATGTAATTCACAGATTCCTTTTACTGGGATCCCTATACATATTCTCCCTAAGATCATAATGGTTGGAAAGGACTTTCAAGATCATTGAGTCCAACTGTAAGCCCCTCAGCATTCTGCCCATCAAACCACGTCCCTAATGGCCTCATCCACATATTTCTTGAGCACTGCTAGGGAAAGTGACTCCACCACTTCCCTCAGCAGCCTGTTCCAGTGTTTTACCACTCCTTATGTGTAGAATTTTTTCCTAGTATTTCATCTGCTGTCTATGGAACTAAAAACAGATTTCATCCCTAACACCTTTACTATAATGACATGGTATGTAGGTAGAGTTCATTGATAAGCATGATAAAAATCTCAAAGACTCATAAAATAATTATAATTAATTATAAATAATTATTTCTTCAATATATTTCACCCCAATGTCATGCTTTTTGCATGGTATTCATATTCCATAAACATGTAAATGCTAATTACAAATTCTGAGGTTATTTGCTATACAGCTTCTATTCATCATGCAATATTTTAGTACCCAACAAAGAGGTCATCATTTATGAGCAGTGCTGAAGAAGCTGATGATTAACAGGGAAATATATTAGGCCATGATTTTTCTTTCTAATGAATCAAACTGAGTGCCTGAAATTGCATCTAATTTGATTCTCTGTTGCTCTTTATTACATTCCATGCAGATCTTCCAAAAATAGATGCTAATTATCAGATAAAAATAAATAATGTACCAGCATTTTTTTCATAATTAATAGAGGGATTATTTTCATTATTCACAAACAGTGCTCTCTGGACATATACAAAATTCATCAGATATATAGATACATATTTGAATGTATTAAAAATATAGGTCAGACACAGTATACAGTTCCCATCAGTTTTTCCTACAAAGACCATTTCTGTAAAATCTGATTTCCCGAGTAACACCGAAGAAACCATTTAACAGAAGAGATTTTCCATTTCTCTGCATTTTTACCTGCACTCCATCTAGAAAGTATGCCACGAGTCTTTGTAGGTGAGCTATGGGAAAGATCTGTCATATCAGAGAGGAGACAAACAGTCAGCTCGCAGATGTTATCCAGAGCTACCACAGGTGTTAAGATCCTGATAGCAAATGGATTATTAATACCTTTTTTCCCTTTAGCATGAGCTTATAAGTTGACAATAAAAACTCATGCTAAGCTAAAACCAGGCATGCGGCATCTAAAGCAAACAGTAATTATTTTAAGTTAGATTTTTCAAAACAAGCTGATTAGGTTGACTTTCCAAGATAAGACTGTCTCTTATAAAAATTAGAGGGAAGAAGGTATTTCAGGTGATTTCTTTATAATCCTTATAAAAAAAGCCTTATTTGTTTAAAAGTAAATGCTACAAGTTGCTACTGCATATCATGGGATCTATCCTCTTTTTTTGCATCCCACTCAGCAGTAGTCACAGCAGGAGAAACATAGAGCCCTTCCTCAAAGATGGAATTTTAAGAAACACAACAGCTTAAATATACACACTAATAATAGAATTTCAAAATACTCAGAAAGAAGGTCTTGTCCCTGCCAAAAACAGCAAAAATATGAAGAAAGAATAGGAGGGACTGCAAGGAGGAACTGGCTGAGAGCTGGTGGTGGCTGCGATGCTTGTAGGGGCTCTCTGGGCAGCAGCAGTTCAGTGGTGAACAGAACGAGACCAGAGGTCTGAGTTATCCATTCACAGACTAAAAAGAAGCACAGTGCACAACCACCTTGTAGATATCTACAGCATATAGATTTAAAGCCTTTTATTTATTTATTACATTTCAGCAATTTTACCTTATTATAAACTTTCCCACTGGACTGAAGAGTCCCTGTTTGCCACTTTTATGCCAATTAACGAAATATCTCCAGTCTGCAATCAGGTTCACTCTTCAAGTTTGTTAAAGCAAGAAGATGCAGCTTATTTAGCTCCTTTCTACACTAGCTATCAAGACGATCAAGACCTTAAAGGACTGAATGTCCAGAATTGGGTATCTTACTGCAAATTTATAGTACCTATTCAAACTTTCATCCTGTTACTCAAGATTGATGTTGATATAGTTAAAAGAGCACATTAGTTACTTATTATAATGTATCAAGACCTCACACATATTTGACTACCTTTTGTCCTTTCTCTGCCAGAAACATTTCATACTAACTTAGAAACTCACACTAAGTCAACAGAGATTTCTTACTTTACTTCCAAAAATGTAACTTTGAATATAGGCACAATGATATTGCTTGCTTGCGTTCAGATTACCAAGCCATCCAGACCTATCACTATGTTCCTCATTATTTAAATTTTCTCTCAGTGGCTTTGTGTATTGGGATAAGTGTAATTATAATGATTTTCTGTTTTCTTTGAAGTCACTGATAAAAATGCTAAATAGTGTAGCAGCAAGAGCAAATCTACAGGAAACAACCCTACTTGACAGCCATTGCTTGTTTATATTTACATTATGAAATCTAGAGGATTTTGGTCCATTTACGAAATTGCACCTATTCAATGCCCATAAAACTGCTACCTCAGGCTGGCCTTCTAGAAATATAAGATAATTATTTCATCTATTTTCCTTCTTAATTAAGTCTTCAAGACAAAAGGATAATCAAGATAATAAGATATCAAGTTAACAAAGATCTCTGTTTTTCATAAGACCACATTAACAAGCACTAACCGGATTACTTTGCTGTTAATGCTCTGTGAGTTGAGTCCAATGCTAACAAGTCTACTTGACTGTTTATGTTTAATGTCTTTTCCTGTCCTCTGAGACTACTCCAGTTTTCCATGATTTATTAACAATTCAGCGACATAGCTCTTTTTCCACTCTCAAAAGCTTCCTTACAAGCTGCTGTTTAACATCCATCTCAGCCCTCATTGCAAGAAAGCATTGCATTAGCTAGTCTTCATTTCATGCACAGCAAAAATATTCTTAGCTCTACCTGCTCCTCAGCAATTTCTCAAGAGCAGGACCAAGGCTGGTTTACTTCTACATATTCCAGTACCATCTTGTGAAATTTTGTTTCCCTTTTCAATTTACCTGAGACTTTATCTTTTAATTTATATTCATGAAAACAATCTCCTTTTTATTTCTGGTGCACTGTTTTTTTTAAAATGGTTTCACTTGTCTCTTTATGTTCTTAAAACAGAGCCACAATCTCCAAAACTCTGGTTTTTGAACATCTACTAAAAGATCCTTAAGCAGTTCCCATACGTCTTCCTTATTTTTCTCAAAGCTCATTTGGTTCATCATAGCTTTTAGACTTGTGAAGCTAGTCCTTTTAACATTCAAATTATGCAAATACTTACAGCTTGATTCTCCATATAAATATAAACAAGTCATGCCAACTTGTAAATAAACTGCTGCTAATATTTATTCTTGCTAACGGTTTCTTTTACATGACAAAAAGGTTAATATTGAATTTCCCCAAGAAGGATTTCTTACATGAGGAATTGCCATATTTCATCCAGCATATATATATATATTATACATATATTTATTTTTATGTGTGTCTATTTTGAAATACCGATTTTGCAATATTAGTAACATGAAACCTCTCTCCTCCAGTTTAACATTTTAAACAGCTTCCCAAGCAACTGGTCATTCTGTTTTAAGTATGAAATAGTGGTCTCTGATAGAAAAGGTATAAATAGCCTGGTTTTTGGTTTTTGTAAAAAGAAAAAGAAGAGAGTGAAAAAGAGAGGAACATAAAATGAGTTCTAACAATAACAATATGTGAGTATGCTGAAGAAACTGTAGAAATAGAGTAAATTTCAAAGTAAAAGTTTCTCCATTATTTCATAAGAGCTCAAGATAATTCTAAGTTCATGCTAGTGTCAACAGCATATGTCCTTGCATTATTCTCAATACTAGAAGTTAGAAAAAAAATACTTAATTCTATCAAAGACAAACATCTTTCCTAGTACATATAAATTGTTGTAACTTTTATGTTATTCATCCATTTAAAATACTGCATTTGGATAACTAATTCAACCAGCAGTGTAAAATAACACAAACTAGAAATAACACCATATATTTTGTCATGGGTAAAGAACATCAAGGAAAGCATCAGCGATAGTCACAGCTATTTACTCTGCCTCCCTACGGTGCTACGCTGAGATGGAGCACTTTGCGCAAAAGAAATGAATACTTTTGCTCTTTGAAAGATAACTTGCAATGCAGGCAGATTACTTCCTACAGCAACTAGTTGCTTCCAGAGATAGTGAGGCTAGAACCTCACTGGAACCCACCCTCACTGGAACCCACCTAAAGAAATACTATCATTTATAAGTATGTATCTGATTGTGGACTACAGCTAGGCAAAGTGTGAAGCAACCTATATTAATATTCATGGGCATGTAAGAATGAAATTGTATTCATCCATATTCATGACTAGAACAAGGCAAATAATGAATAAAGTCATTTTTTTAATGTAAGTTGAGCAGGATTATGTAAGATGTTTACAAATAATATCTTTGGCTCTATATCAAACAATACACATGCGACACAGTGTTTTCATTCATTCATTTCCTGGGCAAGTACTTGTGAGCCACAGATTGGTGCTATTGCATTATTTTCTGCAGCAGCTCCACAACTTTTTTATTTCTCCATCCCTGTCAACAGCCCAGGCTGGAACATGGATTATCCCACTATCATTGATGCCAGCACGTATGGCCACTCTGTGCAGCAAAGACCCCTAAGGCCCACAACTGCTATGGGAGCCATGTACCTTATTCTGCCTGGCTGCCAGCAAGTGGTATAACCAACTCCGTGGAGGCTGAATCAGTGCTTTCTTGAGCACCAGCAAACGAATAAAAGAAGAGATAGCAAAGATCATTCCACAGCTTGCTCGCACTTGTAATCATGAATAATCATTCACACAGACAGAGCACAGCCAGCTTTATTGCTCTCTCATACACATGCATGCAATTAATTTTGCCTCTTAGTCAAAGTCAAAGATGTGCTTTTAAGCATATCTCATCTGGGCACAAAAGGTATACATTTGAATTTAAATATAGGGGTAGGCATTCGTACAATATAAAATTATTCAGAGCTTAGAAGAACCCCGTTGCTGCCTGTCTTTTTATAGATACAGGGGAAAGATAGAACACAAAAGGAGGATGCTGGCCAGTCTGAGGCTAGGAAGATATTATTGTGAATGAAATAAATGATACATTAAGTTCAGCAGTCTTTGCACAAACAACATGAACAAACCATAAGACAGACCTATTATAAATGCTCCCAATGATGCTTTGAATAACAACTGCGAAAGCACAAAGAAATATACATAAACATATATAATCTTACAGAGAAAGTGTATTTTTTTTCTTACTTGGCAGATTGAAGAGAAGAAGAAAACAGAGACAGACACATATGTAGGTTGCACTTTCATTTTGATTGCTCTCTTTCCTTTTCTGAAAATCTTTGTTTGATGTGAAAAGGAATACAATGCAAGGGCAATCCATGAGCCATATCCTGCTCAGCATATTCTTTTGAGTAGCTATAGCACCATTGTAACTACAGGAGTTATCCAGAGTCCATCAGAGAGAACAAGTGGGATTTATCAAAAAAAATATAAAAAAACTATAAAAATCACAAAACAAAGTAACAATCTGCACTAAAACTGCAGTACAATGCTAGCTTATTATTCTTTGACAGCATCCAGATTCGGACAGTGGAGTTTTGTGCTTTTCAGCACAAAACACTACTGATCTGAAAAGCCTTTCAGATGAGATGTGAAAGAGATACTTAATATCTATAGCCATTTCTGTTTCAGTGGCAATTTTTGTGTATAGGGGTGTCATCACTACAGTCCTTCACACGTTTGAGCCTGGCTACTCACATTCTATCTAAATTGCTTCCCTTTATTTTCAGTAGAGCAAAGTGCTTCAAACCACTGGCTCTGAACTGCCAAGAAATATTTGATGAATGTTTTTATACAGCTGTTGCATTGCTTGTCAGAAGTCACTACAGTGTGGTGGTGGTGGGCAGGGTGATTTACTGCCTGATATCTTGTGGGGTAAAAGGCCATATATAGTGGGTGGCTGGAATTCTGCTTTCACTTGTCGGTGCCACAGGGGATACCAAAGTATTTGCTGTGACTCTGACAGTGCTCTGACTCCACAGTGCTAAATAGCTTTGGAAAACTCTCCGGAATATATATCTAACTTCCGTTTTTGAAAAAAGATTTCTGAAGCAGAAAATACATACATTGCTACTTAGTGCTGTCCTCTCTGTAATCAGGTGTTTATTACTTTCCCTGACTACTACTCATTTGTGGTACAGTACAGATTAGCTCATCTATCCACTGTACAATATATACTGCAAGACACTGAAGAAAAATTAAAATGTCTCAACAGTATTGGAAGAAACTTTTTTCATAGGTCTTGGCACATGCATCTCAGAATTGCTGTGCCATGGGAGATGTTGATTTACGTTCTGGTTTTATAGGGTAGTGTAATTTCCCATAGAATAAAATTACAGTACTCTCCAGCTCTACTTATAATTGAGCTACAAGATAGTCAAGTAAGCAGGCAAAAAGATAGTTTTCCAAATGCAGAAAGTTCAATAGCTGAAAACCAATACCTGGAATTGTCCCTGGAAAACTGTAGGAATTAGATTCCAGAATGCTCATGCTGAGGACCTGCAAAAGCAAACCCCAACTGAAAAACAGTAACTGGCTCTCTCAGCAGCTGCATTCTCCAGCATCAAGATGTCCTTCAGTTAGAAAGGATAGGAAAGCAATACAGTAGCCTATATACGACACAGATAGCAAAAAGCCATTTTGGTTGAGGCTATCAGATTGTCTGGAAACAACAGGGAGAGAGACTGGCAAGCTGGGAATCCAAGGGACATGCAGTAGGTATGTATCATCCTTTAAGAACACAATTTAATTAGTACCACATCTTTAGCCCATTTATACACCTCAGTCTTTTCACTTATTCAGCTTCCACCAAAGAACTCTTCTCTGAGCTTCCAGTCACTGTTCTATCCTGGTGGAGACCCAAGCAGCCTTTTGATACTAACCTACTGCCCATCAAGGACTTCTAACTTTTGAAACAGGTTCTGCTCAACTCAAACTTAGCTCGTCTTTAGAAGAGAATTAGCTTTTTTTTTTCGCTAACATTTCCTCCCAAAGCTAAACAATTCATAGGGAGAAGGAAACCGTTTATGTTAAACTCTAACTGGAAATACACAAACATTTTTTAACATAGAGCAGGAAACCTTTGTTAAAGACATCTGAGAAGCCAAGGAAAAAGATTGTTTCTTCTGCTTTGAATGACATGTCCTTCAAAACGGAGACATATTTATCGATGCTGACATCCCAACACTGTTTCCTTTATCCTACTGAGTCTACATCTGTCACATCTATATTGCGTCTGATTAGGTCTACTGAGTATGAGATCGATACAAGCATCTTAAACAAGCAGTCCATCATAGCTGCCAGCCTCAAGCATCGTTGCTCTTTTTTTATTTTTTTTTATTTTTAATATCACAAAATTTTAATGTCTTCTGTATATTTTGACTGTGTTATAATATTAGCTTTTACAATCTTAACTTTTATTTTTACCTCTTCCTTTGTATATAACATGTTCTAGACTTCACAATTGATAACTTTTTCTGTCAAAACCATTTCTTCTAGCTTTTCTTATGACTTTCACAACAGCTATTTGAAATAAAACAGATAAAACAAGTACCAGCAAGTATGAATGCATATTTTAAGATTTACTTTTCCTATTCATCTGACTTTCATTATTGTGAATGCTTGCACTTGCAGCACAAAGAAGTCTCATTAAAGAGATGTAGCTCTATGTGCTTAAAATCATGTTACAAAGCCAGAAATAAAAAATAGTATTGTTTGGATGACAACATTCCTTCAAATGCCAAGTAAGTGCTACAGAATAATTTAACTGGCTTGTGGCATAAAATGAGTTAATTCGTTTATCACTACAATAAGCTAGAAGAAAACCCCTTGTGTTAATTGTCTTCTTGAATGAGAATTAACGACTCATTAATCTCCATCATATCAGCCTGCTAACACTATTTTATGTCTGATGAGATAACTACAAGTAACATTACAGGGCATGCAACTTACCACACAAAACACAAAATGCTTTCACTCCCTATTAACTCTGCTAAATACACATGGCTACTGCTGTGCTTAGAAAGCAAAACTAACACTGTGAATGAGAGGAGAACACACGCTATACATCACATTTATTGTTTGTTCGCATCTGCCACTGACCTTTACCCGCATCACCCTAAGAAGAATCAGGATTTTGGATAAGCAGCAGGTATGCTCATATTTCTAAGCAAGGAATTTCAGAGACACTTGTAAGGCAAGGCTTAAGGAAGAGAAAAGAAAAAGACTGGAAATATTATTCTCTTTATTATTCTTTTCCAGTTATTTTTTGGATTAAGTAAACTTCTTCAGAATACAGATTTCACTGTTACTGTATTTGAAAAAAAGTGAAGATTCCTTTATGCTAATTGTTTGGAATGGTATCCTGTTCACATAATACAGAACTTATTTGGGGCACTTATGAAATTCTAGCGTGTTAGACCAGAGCAGGAGGCTAAAGAGAGAAGATCTACCGACATAACCATCAAAATATGTTGTTTAGGCAAGGCAGTGAGAGGGAAACACGGGAACATGCACAACAAGTGATCCATTCTGCTCAAACCACACAGCCACTTCAGTGATGGTGCCAAACAGGAGATTTAAGTTTTCCCAGGGAACTAATGGGAAATACTCAGTGCCAGTGTCACTTAACTGTCTTTCTTGGCCCATAAAAATAGCATTTCTGGCAGTATAACTTCCAGGAGATGCAAGGCAATACCTATCCCATGGCCCCTTATCGGGGCACTGGATATGAGTGTAACCTCCTTCAGGCTAGGTAAAAAACTTAATCAAGAGCATCTGCTTTCTGTGCCAACCCCTTACAACATAACGTACTTATGGATTCATCACTTGATCTCATGGCAACCTTTAGTGTGCTTAACCTCCATACTTTAAATGCAGTGGATGCAGGCTCTTAGAGCATTCCTAAAGGTATTTGTTGTTTTACAAACAGTAACTTATTTGTTTGAATTACAGTCTCATCTTGTAGAGGACAAGTCTTTTCCTTCTCTGGTTTACTATTACCCCTCAGAATTGTCTTTTATGAAACTTAATATGACTGGTTTTGAACATTAGCTCTGTTTAGTGTTCTCAGGCATCCTCTTGATGTCAAAACTCACTGACGTGTCTTAAAATAAACTTTGTTGTAAAACTGTATGCAGAGAGAAATGCTCTGTAAGTCACTATTAGAGAGTATTTCTGTTTGAGTCTCCAGAGATTGCCACTTATCCAAAACTAACATGCTGCACAAAATAATTATTATAATTGCATATTCTAAAACGCAATAATTAATAACAGGAAAACAAAACCAAGATAGATATCCAAAATATAAATAAGAGACAAGAAATATAAATATGAACATAACATTATAGTGAACTAAAAAGGGAAAGCTTTTCACAGCTAAACCAAAGATCAGGTCCCATAATCTGGTTCACATCAGCAGTTCAATGTACGGACTCCCACTGATTTCAGTGCAGCTCTGCATGGGCTACAGGAATAATAAGTGATTTCTCCTCTGATGACTAAAATTCTTCAGCTCATTTGCATTAAATTTCATCTTTGGAATATTTTTGGAAAAAGATCATAAAGAAATGACTGGAAGAAGACATCATTTGAAAAACAGATTTCCACTTACCTATAAGTAAAAAATATTCCACCAAAACCTAAATTTTAGTTAAGGATATGGTCCCCTATGCTAGTCATTTTATGAATAAGAACCTTACCCAACAATTCACAATAAAGATAAGATAGGCAAAAAAAGAGAGAAAACACCTAAGAGCTTATGTCAAAAGACTGAAAGCATCCAGCAGATTATTTGCAGTGCACTGTGAAATTCTGGCCATGTTAGAGTCCAGATTGCTCATTCTTAATTTCAGTTCTCTCTGCCACACTTTTAGTATCAATTTTGACTGCCTCCATTTGGACAGAGAGGCAGTCCTCATTTTTTTTCTTCCTCATTTTAACATAGGAAAATAAGAATTACACATGCAATTTTCCATAAGGCACTTATCATTTCAGGGTACACAAGATGTTACTACAATATTATTATTTACATGTGAGAACATTTTATGACAAACAGAGAGGGGAAAAAAATCTTATGTTGCCATGTAAAAATATATATTTTCCTATCCTATATAAAAACATAGCATATACCAAAACATCCAGGATAATAAAAAACACAGAAAAATATTTAGAAGGAGTCAAGCAAAAACTTGACATTTATATTTTCACTTTCCACTTTTTTTAATTTCAACAAAATTGACCTAACTTGGGAAGTAAAGTTAACCAAATGGGAGAAATTATTTCATTCCTCTGCATTTTTTCATTATATTTTTATATGAATACTCATTTTTCCTTCTCTCCCCAGCTCAAGCAATAAAACAATTGATGGGATATGTCACCATTATTAATGAAGAAAAATCTTGACCATTACAGCCCAATTTTCAACACATTATAACCACAAAGAATTTTCTCACTGGTGTGTAAAATCATCAATGTCCTCTCTCTTATTGAGGCCTGTTTATTATTCTTCTGCTTTGTCTTCTTTTCTACTGTATACCGAAATTCCTAGCTCAATGTAAAAGTGAC
The DNA here is from genome assembly GCA_032353885.1 of Nothura maculosa. Lineage (NCBI taxonomy): Eukaryota > Metazoa > Chordata > Aves > Tinamiformes > Tinamidae > Nothura > Nothura maculosa. Next base: position 2,587,088 of record JAUBOD010000613.1, on the reverse strand, counting down.
TCCAGCATAAAACTCAGTCTGAAACTGTTACCATTGTAACTAAATTGCACTACTGCCACCACTGGGAGAGATCACTAAATACCTCTTTAGTGAAAAACAGTGTTTTCCCAGGAGAAGATAGCACTAAAAGGTATGAGTATCTCATAAAATATTTGGAGAATCAGGTAAGGAAGAAATAGTACAGACTTTTGGCCTACCCTTTAAATGTCTTTCTTTGGTAAAACATAGTCAAGAGTCTTGCTTTCCCACTAAGTAGCCTTTAAAAATTTTCATAACAGATGAACAGCTTGCTCAGTACAGGAAAAAAAAACACCTATTAATCTATTTTTCTGTCCAGCCAAGATCAAGAAAAGTATAACTGTAACTCACCTAGGTAAAATTTTAATCAGAGCTTCTTCTTACTGCCTGACCTGTATATGAAGATTTAAATCTTTAGCATTTTAATGTTCTATTCATCTTCTCCCCATGCAATTCCTTAGCAGAACCATCTTCGTGCTAGTTATTCTTTTAACACTGAAGACTGGCCTATTTCCTGATCCAGGGAACTTTGGGTACTATGACGACATATAAGAGACTAACAAAATCCTACAGAGGAAGTGCTGGATTTGGGAGATCATACCGGCCTCTCCAAAGCAGTATTATTTCACCAAGTGCGTATAGGAGGTCTATGAGACACCTCCAAGTTCACAGAGACCTATGCAATGGCAAGCAAGAATATAATCTGATTGCAGGTTCTACCCCTATGTTTTACAACACTGTCTGCCCCTCTGCAGCTCGTCTTGGTGTGAGGCACAGTCTTGGTGCAGTCGTGGCATTTTGTTATGCCTTGTCACCCTGGGCTTCAGCCTTTGCCAACATAGGCTGAAGATTCCTTAGGTGATTTGCCTCTAAATGTAGGGCAATCATCAAAATTATGGAGTAAAAAATGGTGTAAATCAAAGGCTAGCTACAGGATTTGCCTGTACTCCATCAGCTACCTTAATTGGGGTACTGATTAGGATGCTGGGGGAGTATCTGGGCGGTAAGGAACAGGCCTAAATGAGTTCATGCAGATCTCGTACAATTTCCCACCTGTTTTGATCTCCTCTCTCACCTGCTGTAAATTAACTCTTGGCCTTGCTTACCTCATGAAACAATCTTGATTTTTTTAAATGTATTTTAGCTATATCTGTAGAAGTTAATCTTCTATAAATGAAGAAGTCAGTTGACGAGTGAGGCAAGCAATAGCAAAGATAGGGAATGACAAAAAAACTGCAGATTTAATTAGGCTTTTACATAAATATCTCAAAGCCTGCTCAAGTGTGTCACTCAGATAAAATGAGACCTTGACTACAGTTGTGCAACCTTAAAGTTGTGAAAAGCCTGGGCTGTCAGCCAGGGCTCAACACCCTAACTAGTTGGAGTGTATGTTTTGTTCCCTCGACTCCATAGTGCTGGAGACAGCTGGTCTAGAGTCCTTGATTAGCTTGTGTCCTCTATGCAGCATATGCGTATCTGTTATATATGATAGAATTTATTTCACTGAAAAGTGTGGTTCCTTCGGCTACCTCATCCCAAATTCTCCTATAACAAAATAAGCTCCTGCACACTTGGTAAGTTCAATCTCACACGAAAGCATAAAGCAAATGATGTAAGATACCCCTGAACGCTATACAACTCTGTCACCATTGCTGACTGAAACACTCCTACACACTCAATCCTATCTATTATTATTTACTCAACAAAGTGAACCTCTGCAGAGCACCTTATTTTTATAGAAAAATCCAGTAAGAATTTTGTGAAAGTTTCAGTTATTCATCTTCAGTTTATATCTGAAAAATTCTTAAGGCCTCATTAGAATTTTTTTTTCTTTTTTAACCTGCTAAACCAAAACCAGTCAATTGGTATGGTATTTGGCATCATACAAATTTGGTAGCAAAATAATATTTCCTATATGTCAGAATTTGCTGGCATATGGTGAAATATTTAAAAAGAATACTTTAGTGGATCTCTAAGTTTGACATATCTATCTATATAAATAGCTTTATTTCAAGTATGCAGTATTTTAATCTATTATTTTAACTTCCTAGAAGATTTAGATCAAAAAAAAAAGATGTAAAACCTTTTAAAAACACTATTTAAATTAAGAGCTACATAAGGACAAAGCATAAGCAATTTGACTTATTAGTAGACTTTCTTCAGAAAACTAAAGTAGAAAACTGTTGAGTTTGTCCAATGAAGATGAAAGCAAAACTTTCCATTCCATTTAATCAGATTTTAAAGGTCAGAAATCATTTGCCTACTGTAATTAATCCACATGCACCTGGAAATCCACATGTCTGGTTTCTTCAGCCCTTTGATATTAATCTGTATTTAATTTTAGTAAATATGCCATTTCAGTGCATGAGTAAGCTCAAGACTGTAAACACTGTAGAGTTGCAGATTATCTGCTTAAAGTGCCAATTTTTGTCATATAACTTAGAGTAGCAGGGAGACATTCACAGATACAGACAGGAACTTTAACTTATTATCCAGCTTGGTATCTGTGTCTCTAAAGTATAATGTTCCCTCCCTGTAAAAAAGCCTTTATTGAACATAACTACGAGGAAGCATCGCTCCTGAGGACATAGGGCAGAGGACACTTAGGAAGCACATTATTAGACACCAAGTTAAATACCCAGGTTGTCTAGCCTTGCTAAAGTCCTAATAAAAATTATAACCTCATTGATAAAGGGTGATGGGCAAAAATCTGCAGTTACGTTGGCAAACAAATCTATACTGCTACAACCAAAGGTATTTAAATTTGTATCCAAGTACAAATGCTAATGATGTACCAAAGCTAAGGACTTTCCTGAAGTCCTTCTCATGGGACAAAGCCTCTTTCCTCCTGGAAGGAGTGGAGAAACATTGGCAGGTGTTAAGAGTCAGCCTTCAGCACCCTGTCAGCATGAGCTCTGCCACACTAACAGCATGTGCCATAAAATCAGGAGCTACCTGCTCCCCTAGCAGCTCCAGCAATACCTGCTGTGCATTGCACAATGCAGCCAGGTCTTCAGCGCCTCAACCGATGGTTCTTGAACAAGTACTGTAGGTTGCTGAATATTCAAATATTTTATAAAAGCTCATGAAAAAAAAAATAATAATAAAAAATTACAGGGACAGCATTCTACTTCCTATAATGAGCAGAAGGAATTACAGCCTTGGGAATCTAGATTTCCAGCTGCTACTCACTAATTCAGAGGTCCTATTGCATTACTTGTTCAAGCTAGATTACTTTTCTATCAGTAGGCTAATTGAGAGACACAGCACGTAATGTGAATAATAATCATTTAAGAAACATTACGATCAGTCAGTTACCTGGGTAAGAAGGTTGTAACTGGGAGCTAGTGCTGAGCAGTGCAAGACTGTTAGAGAAAAAAATCAGACGGGAAGGAAGCTAAAAGAAACTAGCTAAAAGAACTTATCAAAACATGCCTTCTTTCAGAATATACTGAGAAGTATCTAGAGCAAATATTGTTTGGCTACTCACCTGAAGGCTTCCTAGAGGGATGCCAAGTCATCTTAGACATGATTCATGTGATATGAACAGGAACAATCAACAAAGGACCATCATAAAAAGTGTTTTGTAGTAATTTCCCACCAGCAGCAAAAGAAGATCTGACTGTGTGGTGATGAAATATATTCATACTTAAAATGTATTTACTGAGATGTCATTATGATTAACTTATCAGGTAGCTGAGTAGGCCATGATCATAAAACAATATCTATTCAGTCACACTATCTTTGCCTTTGCACAGGCTTTACTGAGTAAGTATTGATATTCATCCACATAATGTTCCTTAGAAATATTATCAATTCATTTACCAAAGTGCCTGGCAGCCTTCAGCCAAATCTATCTAAATCTGGAGCTGATCTATGCTTGAAAATGTAGGCCTGGCTTCTTCCCACATCTCCGGATTTCAGCTCACCAACCATACCAAACAGGCAATTCTTTGATGTGGGAGTACTGTGAGGATCATTTCATGCTGGTGTTGTGGTAAGGCAGCATGACAAAATCCTGACAAAACTTTATGTGGCTTTAAAATTAACAAAAATATATAGCAATATTTGTATACAGTTTGCTCAAGTATGCTAAAAATAGTGTGCTATACTCAAGGGATCCATTTTTAAAACAACAACAGAATCTGCATATTTCTAAAGGCATATTAATTGCAAGTTACTATGCAGCAGATAAAAATTCATACCCAGTGGAAAATGGGTTTGAATTTCTCAAAATTTCTCAAAAAGCAGAAGAGTACTAAAGACAGAATCAACAGACAGACAGATTCATCGTTCCATTTCTACTATCTCACATAACTGCTATAATTTCAGATATCTGGGATTATTTTTCTTTCTTGGCACTTAGTACACATCTATACAAGATGCAATGTCAGTTGTGTATTCAACAGAGAATACAGCCTGCATGTTTTGGAGGCTTCAAAGTTATAATATGATATTTTCTTCTGAAAGTTAGTCAAAATATTTTTTTTATATGTCAAACATGTTTTTTACATCCCAACTACTTTTCCTTACTTTTCACCAATATATTGGTTGGGAACAAACTCATTAATAGAGCCATATGGTTAACTGACCAGATGTGTCTTTTCTAATACTCAACAGCTGTAATTTTAGAAATATCTGTAATTTTGAGCACTCAGAATAAAATTCCTGTTCTCTGTTCTTCTCAGAAGCAGAAATTAAAATTAGGCATGAAAATGAAACAGTACAGAGTTCCAACTAGTATGCTTCCTAGAACCAAAGTGACTTTTCAAATATGACAGCAGACCTACTGAAGGTCAAGACATAGAAACATCTTGATGTTACACGGTATGCAGTAACATTTCAGAAAAGCAAAACTTCAAATCTTTTCTAGCCAGGAGAACTGGCATTGCATACGTACTTGGATAGAGACTCACCAGAGTCCAGGTGCTGGACACCTGCTTAGAAAGATTCAGGTTTTGTTGGCTGAATATCCATCTCAAAGCAAATGTTTCCAGAGATTTTATACAAAATGCACTGGCAACTTCCAAGAACAAGACTGGAAAACAGAAATCCCTTGTCCGTGTTAAAAACTCAAATCTTACAAACTGAGAAGTAATTATATTATAAATTTGAAGAATACAATGGAATTTTTGCAGGAAACAGTAGCTTCATCAAAAGTTTGCTTTTTCTCTATTCCTAGTGAAATATCTGCAAATTCACTACAATCTCCCCAGTGTAAGTGTATGTTTATTAGAGAATTGCTAGATTTTTACAGCTGAATTCTTAGTGTTTAAAAATTTATTGTACATAATTCAGACACAAACTGGACAGCTCTGTCATTACTGTCTCATGGTTTGCTAGTCTCAGTACATGCTACATGCTGATGATGAAAATTAGAGTGAGGGTTTTGATGATCCTGTGATGGGAAATTATATATTTAAAGCAACAAGAACAAGCCTACATTGTAAACACTATCCAGACTTGAGAAAGAAATGCCTAAAAATCAAATTATGCTAAAAGAAACTTGGACCAGTCTCTATATAGAAAATCCAAATGAGGTGGGCTTAGAAAAGACATTATTCCAGATGTTTTTAACACCTTTTATGGGCTTACACTAACCATCCCTGCTTTTATTACAATGCTTAAATAGTCCTAATGCCTAAAATATAGCAAATGCACTAGTATTGCATGTTATGAAGAAATAGTACACAAAGTAATAAAGGAGTAAACGCTTTCAGCATCTTATGCTATTATTCAAAAGATAAAGTAAAAAACAGACAACTACTGTATAGTAGACAAGAAGTTGAAAATTCATTTTGCCAGAGGTTTTGATTCTCTTGCTTCAGGGCAAAAAGTGATCACTCTTTGAAGTTAGAAACTATTCTGCCAAGGAAAAGTAGGGTACATTTAGCCAGCTTTATTTTAGGCAAGTTGCACACTTTTAAGTGTTTTGTCCATTAATATAGGAATGATACTACATATTAGACAAGACATTACACTGTTACAACACTATGCTTTATATGTGCCCAACTATTGGTGTGGGATCTTGTCAGATGACAAGGTCATTTTTTTCAGTCATTCCTATTGTTAAGTGATTTTTGACATATAAAAAGCATATTTAAAATGGTGATCAGGTTTGAAATAGCTACCAGATAGTTTGACACCTCATATCTATTTAAAAAAAGAGAAAATATTTCTCTTGCTGGGAGAGCTTTGAGAAATGGAAAATAAATACTGAACTCATGCTATTCTGACTTCTTCCTTTGCACTAATTAGCTCTTAAATGCAAACTGCCCAGAGACTTAATAAAAATCAGAATAGCTGTCCATTGAAAAAAAAAGTGTAAAATCAGTTAAAAAAAAAGAAAGGAAATGAACTTCCCTTCATTTGCATTATGTGCAATACAGTTAGAAGTGAATTAATAAATCTCAGCAGGAGCCATTGGACTAATGTCATTTCATAAAGCTTTTGTGGCATGGGACATGCTTGTCCCTTTGAGATAGATTTCTGTTGAAAACTCCCCTGTTACTGTGCAATGTAAAGGCATGAAAATGAGGAAGGAGACCACGTTGCCATCAGGGAAGTTCCCCAGGAGCATCACTGCACGAGTCCATATGAGAGCAAACGACCTGGCACTCGAGCCCTAGCAACGTTTGCAGTCTTCTGCAAAGCACTTGGTGTCTTCATCTTGGGGGCCAAAACCATCCTCCGTCTGCTCACTGCAGGCCTGAGGGTGAGCCTGGTCAAGCCCATGTTAAATGCAAATCAAATAAAGTCCATAATTCTGTTTTCTGCAACCATTTAAATACTTCAGGGGCAGGAGAGGGAAGAGAAAGATCTATCCAGAGGTTCCCTCTTGCATGCAATGTAGAGAAAATACATCAGGCTAATAATATCCCTTTGCTACTGAAGACAACATACTGCTGCAAAATAGTTTGTAAAACTGATTGGCTAAAGTTCTTCTGATTGTGGTCACGTAACTGGTAACATCTAGTAAACTAATGCTTGACAAAAAAAATAGGCACCGCGGTATAGAAATAGGTGTATTTCATCATGAAAATGAACAGGCACTGACCTAGCCTGAATAGCTTAATTGAGAATAATTGGCTAATATCTTCTAGCCTGCAAAATTTTGCATATATCATTCATTATGTAATTTCAGATAATGAACACATTTCTTAAAATGGAAGGTATTGAAAAGGAAGAAAAAAAACCTTTAGAGGAGAAAATGGACTACAATTCTTGAATATATAGCTTGCTTAAAATAGTTGCTGCAGCTGTATTACTGATGATACTACGGATAAAGAACTGCATTGTGAGTCAAGATATATGGGCTTTCTCTCCAGATGTCAAATACCTCATGCACATCCTTATCCTCTCAGTATTTCCTACATGTATAGTGGGATAATAACGTGAGCATTACTGCAGTTTTACAAGGCTCATTTTATTAGTATTTTTAAGGAACTTTCAAGAATCTTGGATGGGAAGAGGCAAAAAACATTTTAATGTTTTAGCTGAATCTGTTTTGCTGCCCAGATATTCTCAATCATCTGAAAGAAGGAAGTGAAAGCAGGAACAGCCTGCTTCTTTTTCTAAAAATTACGTCTGCTGCAAATCTAAGCTTATCCAAAGTGGATTTCAGAGTTTTAGAACAATAGAAAACAAAGGCCAGATATATGCCATTTGCGTTGATATTTTAGCCCACGTTTCCTGAGCTCATGAATACATCCATGTATGGAAGCAGGCTTTCAGATCAAAGCAACTGATGCAGTGGGTAAAGCACTGAGGGCAATGTCTGCATTTCCACAATGAGGAACTGTGAGGGCAGCCTTCTGCCACCATGCTGAAGACAGAATCCTGATGCCACTGAAGTCAATACAAGAGGCATTATTATTTTGAAGGGGCAGGGTATTAGCCCAAATGCCAATGTGTCTGTGCCTAGCCAATGAAAAGACAATTTTTAAACATGATATTCAGCATTTTAATGACTTTGGGTTTAATTTTCCTTGTATCCACAATATTCCCTTCAAATCCTTTCTGAGGAAAAAAAATCAGAGACCAGATTTTAAGGCCACAGATGCAAACCTTCTGCAAGTTGTAACTTTGAAAAGATATTACTACTAGGAACACCAGTCTTACTTATCTTTTATATGAGCTAATATCAGAAAATGAAAATAAAATGCAGCTTTTAAACAATCGTAATGAAAAAGGATCATTCACATATCTATTAACTGCAAGGAGTCCACACGGCAGAAATGAATGTGCAAAATGAATAATCTTAAAACAATTTAAACAGTTAATACAGTTTGAGTTATCATTCTGTTTTAGTCTGTTCAAATGTGAAAATACTAAAATGCACACACAATTTCTCATTATGTTATTAGCTTTGCGTCATAATCATATGTCTATGAAGTTCTGATTCATGAGTCCAAAAAACTTTAATTTTTCTCCTTCTGTGAAGCTGAACATCCTTGAGACCAGCTATCAATTTAAAAAAATGTTAATATATTTAAGGCTAAAGCTGGCAGCCACCTAAAATGTGAAACAGATTACTTGTTTCTGAAGGTCTTACGTTGTGACATTTTGTAAATGAAGCATGCTATAATTCCAAAGAAGAGCTGTAATTCTGGGTACCTATCAAAAATTCAACTTACAGATTATACATTTTAGTCTGCACTTTGCAGTGATTGTATATAATATGTCATGTTTCTGTAATTCGTTTCAGCAGGTGGTAAGGCATTAACAAACAGATACAGAACTAGATCTCTAGTTATTTTTGTGGATAGTTAAGTCCTGAGAATATGATGCTGTGAATAACAGCATTGTCCACTGAAAATTGCTTGCATATAATTTACTTTGTATGAATTAAACAAAAAATATAATTGGAAGACAGATTGTTATTTTAAATAAATAGATCTAGCAAACATGTTTTCAAATTCTTGCTCATTTGTGAATTGTCAAGGTCTGAGATATGATTTTGATCTTAATACTTTATTTGCCATAGTCCTAATAACAAGGTATGCAATTCTGACTATAATTATTCACATCATGCAACTAGACAGGTATAGATGACAATTGGTCTAAGTCTTACTCCCCAAGTCAATTATTTGACTTAAAAATCTTCTGTTTCTTGTGATTTTTGCTATTTTCTGTCCTCCTATATCACATTCAAAAAAAAAAAAGTGCTTTTTAAAACGATTGTAACACACATGTCTATGAATATTTATTACAGTTACTTGCAAAGCTCTGTTTTGTTTATTCATGCTTACGAATAAATACCTTGGAGGTCAGGGACAGTGTGATTCATATTTGCATGTGTATAAGAATACTTTAGTATAGCCCTTCATGAACACTGAAAGTAAAATCAAAAAAAGCATGGAGAAGTCACCATGGGCAAGCAACAGCTTTGTGATTTATAAGGATGAAGTTATTAACTGTTGGAAGGACAAGTAGAGTCTGCTTGGTTTCAACTAGTTTAGCATCTCTCCGCACTCAAAATCTAGGATTAAAGATAATACTGAAGTCTGAAAAGAGTGATGCAGAAATAAACTGTGCTAAATCTGTGGTCAGCAAGTTGAAAGAGCCACTCAGAGGTGGAGACGAGACTGCAGCAACTCATTGCAGGATGAGCAGTTGGCTGCTTCAACTTAAACAATCTGTTGTCTGTGCTGCGAGGACATTGTAAGTACTTCTAGTCAGAGATGAGATTAAGACACAAATAGGAACTGCGCCTGTAAAACTGCACTATATTCAGTGTTAGTAAGGCCTCAGGAGGAGTACAGTTTCCAGCTTTGGGTTCCACAATTCAAAATCATTAAGAAGTTAGGTAAAAAGGCCTAGAAAGCAACCAGCAGAACTAGTAAAGGTGTAGGTAATATGACTAGGGAGAAAAATATAGTTTTTTTTTTTTAGTGTGAGAAAATGAAAACAGGAGTATATGGTTAGAAACTTTAAACCCTTAGAAGCTGTAGTAAACTATAAAAATAAAACTTTCATGTCTGGACTGGACATAAAAAGCAGCAATCATCTTAAATTTCAGAAAGGAGAATTAAATTTGGGTATCAGGGAAATTTTTCCACTATTCAGAGAGCAATGGAATAGGACATCTATACGTCTATAGGATCAGGCTATTGACAATAGGCTGGATAAAACTCTATAAAGGTTGCCTTTTTTAATTCTTGGTTGTAATTTGAGGTAGGGCAGCGGACTAGATAACGTCCTGTACACCCTTCAGTCTTTTGTTTCTGTGGTGAAGAACAAGATGAGCACGATGTGTGCTCACAGTTAATCCTTACTTCATCTCCTTGCTCTATATTCTGATAGGAGAAAAAGAAAAAATAGAACTATCTAATTAAAATACCTTTATTGAATTATTTCAGTCAATTGCCATAATAATTGCCCTCTGCCACATGCTCTAGGTGAACCTGGGTGTGTAGGGAACGGTTGGACTAGATGATCTTTGAGGTCCTTTCCAACCTTAAGCATTCTATGATAATTTCACAAGAAACAAGTGAAGCTTACAGATGCCAAAATTAACTGAATCTGTTAAAAAACAGGTAGAGAAATATCAAATGTAGACCCATTCTAAGTTCTTTGGGACTAGAACTTCCTCCAGAGGTAGATATAATACATATGTATGACAGAATAGCAATCAAATAAGTTTTAAGGCAATATTACATTCAAAATAGAAAAAAAAAATATTGTTCAACCCTTTTTCATTCTCACTTTTTCCCTACTTAAATCTAGGTAAAAATACATAAAAGTATCTAAAACTTTATCAGAATATTCCCTTGAGATGTGAGGGGGCAATTAAAAAAAAAAGGAAAAAAGCATATGCACTAGAAAAAAATGTAGAGGCACAAAATAAGTTTCTAGAAATGGATCAATGAGTGGTAGGCTAAATGATCTGTTATGACTAATGCAACTTCCCTATTACTAATTTTTTCTCTTCAGTTACTTAAGTCTGTGACACAAAATGATGTTATCCAAAAGAGGTATTATTTTGCAAAAATATTCTTTAAGACATAAGGAAATTTGTAGACAAGGAGTCTGTCCCTCATTTATCCAGGAAGGTATGACACTAGAAATATAAAAGTTTCGGCAACTGAAAGCAGTGGACATTAATGAGAAACAAAACAAAGCTTTCTGAATATGCAAAAGCATAGACTTTTTTTTTCAACTTTCACTCTGCAAACAAGAATAATTAAAATAGGAAGAGATAAAAAAATAAGGTCAAGTCATGGATGAGCTTTTAAGAACCACAACTGGATAATATCTGCTGTGTTAAGTTTTCTCTGTTGAGGAGGAATCTATCAGAGCTGTATCTATCAGATAGAAATGCAGCCCATTAGACATTTTCAGGTAAATTATTAAATTCAGGACATGAAAAAGAAAACAGAAACTCAACTCAGCACTAGCCTGGATGTATTCACCTCATATACATCACCAGGATAATTTTTTCAGGCTTCCTTCACAAAAGAAATAATTATTATCACTCATACAGACTATGGGATTTTAACTTGGAAAATATTTATACTTAAATATATTTTTCTAGAACTGACAATTGAATAGGAATTGCCACTGCTAAAACTAATACATATGCAAAAATTTAGCACTGGATGTTGCCCAGAGAAGATAAATAGCTCAGCACTATATAGTCCATGGGATTTAAATTTTAAGGTAGGAATACTTTAGGTAGAATATTTTTTTAAGTGTTTTGTAGGGAGCCTGTCATGCTTCCTAGAATGTTTTAGTGCACACGCCTCCCAGTATACACCGACCACACCACTATTGGAGCTATGCTGTTTTGGCTGTGGTACAGCATTGCTCCCAGGGTACTGCAGCTCTTATAGAGCCGTTGCATTCAGACCATCACACATAACTTAAATTAATTGACTATAGATAGCTGCAAGTTGACTCTGGGCCGTAAAATCTGGCCCTAGATTCTGTACATGAAGGTAAATATGAATACTAATGATGAAGGTAAACATGGACACTGTTGACCATAAAAATCTCTATGGATTTATGAAGATTTCTACTTTGCTTACTGGTTCTTTTTTAATTTTATGGTGCTGGGGAAAGGTACTGAGTTATGACAGAAATATTTAATCCATCACTGGGATCAGACTTCTTTTTCCTCAAGTGTATTTTGGGCTTATTTGTGCCCTTTTCAATTCCTCTCCTTTATTTCTATTCAACTAGCATTAGTTACCTAGTAGCTAGAGAACTGGTAATTTATTTTACATTTCTCACTTTGAACTTCTAAATCACAGGGACTTTGCTCAAATATTCCACTTATGTACTGAACCCTCCCATGTTCTGCCATATGCTGCCATATGATCTCTCTGAAAGATGCGTAATGTTTTACAGATCTCTTAAAATCCACGCTATCTTGAACAGATAGTCTTTATACTCCCCAAAGAGATGGACTAGTAATGGAAGTTATTCATCTGTAAATATAGAAGATACCATCCATGTAAGCAAAAAAGGCCAGGGAATGACCTGCTTCGTGAAGCGCAGTCACCTATGGACTTTCACTAAATTTTGTTCTCTCTGGGCAGCTAATTTTGAAAGCACACTAAAGGGAGGCAGAATTTGCTTGTCACTTAGGTTTTAAGAGAGCTTCGGAAAGAAAATGAATTAATTAAGGTGTGTAGATTCATCAGTTAGGCTAATTTTACTTTAGCACAGTATACACCTGTGCTTTTGTGTAGTGGTTTATTGGTGGAGACACAACGGAAAAGAGGTTATACAGATTGAGGAAGATCTGTGTTTGCCTCATAACTTAGATATTCTGAAGTTTTGATGGGTTTAGGTTGCACTGTGTATTGTGACTCCCTGTGTTGTATCCTAGCACACCAGAACCTGCTGCAGGCTGTTTCCATCAAATATGTTGCATAAAGCATTCAGGATATACAATAATATAAAGTATTCTATCTTACTATGCATTTAGGATAACTTAAAACAAATATGCCATATTCATACTACATTCCCCCACCCCCTCCATAGCAGGCCAATGTTTTCTGTTTTTCAAAGGATATCCAATTTGGTTTTCCTTGTTCCAACTGTAAAGGTCAAATTGGAATTTACCTAACATCAGTATGTGGTACCAAACTGGTGTAACAACCAGTTGAAAAAGAGGAACCCATGAGGGTTAGATCTTTATCTGGTTTTGCATAACCTCTCTAAAATCCTTCAGAGTTTCCAAGGTAGCATCTCTAGCACAAGCTCTTTGCGTTTTTTCAAGGTGGAATGCAGGATCCCTCCTTGACAATTTTCAGGATTCTTTGACTACACATCAAAACTTGCAAGCAGATCTCTTCTGACACCAGGAATTGCAGCTGCTCCTTACAGCTGCTCCTTGCATGCTCATGAAGAGCATGCATATAGCAAGCAATGCAGAAAGAACAGGGCAAGTTCTTCACCATAAAACTATATACAGCATATAGTCCTCTCCTATTTCAGCAAAAATCACAAGAAATAACTACTTAAGCTGCAGAAGGAAATACTTAAAAGTTAAAATGCACTTTAATTTGGTTCCACATTTATGATGATGCTAGCATGATCACTTTTTTCAGGATGAAGGAAATGTTGCAAATTCCATTTGCAAGACAGATTTAGTAGGACGAAACTGAGGTCAGATCATCTGGGCAGCTTTAAAGCTCTTAAAACAGCTTAAGAGCTTAAGCTCTTAAGAGCTTAAAAAGCTCTTAAAATTCTGAAACAGAGAATCACAATTTTGTGTCTAACCAAATCTGTATGTAGCACTTTTATCTTAAACATAAAGGCTCCATGTACAGAAATCATGAAACTGAGAACTGGTCATGAGTCAAAATTTGTCTTTTTGCAGGGTTCGGCTGCCCTTTTGGTTTACTCTAAGCATCAACCAGTCTAAACAAGTTATGTCTACTGAGTCTGGTTTGCAGTAGTACCTACTACTGTTGACCAGTTCTCCTGTGGTGGTCCTTTTTTTCCCCAATGCCAAAAGCAGGAACTATGTGATTACTATATGATCACATTGTAATAAACTTAAAGATCCAAGGTTTTATTAGAAATATTTTGCTCTACTAAATTAACTATCTTTGTATCACAGTGATCATGAATCACAAGTAATTTAGCACCAGTAATCTGAGGTCATCTCCAGTAGCTGAAGGCAGAGTCACCCTCTTTTTTTTTTTAATATTATTATGACCTAGTGTATTTATAGTTAGAGTGCTCATTTTTACTAGTGAAAAGATTTCTTTATTCTATCTAGACATAAGAATTTTAATTCTACTGATAATGAAAAGTGGTCTGACGACCACTGACGACTTGTGGAATATAAAAAAATACAAAACTTTTTGTTCACAAGTAAGAAAAGGTTTTATGAGGAAATCAATCACATCTTCTAGGATAGTGAGAAAAGGAGTTCCAGTGCCCCTATGTTTAAGTTCTTACAAAAATGCTAATCTTACATAAATGCTAAAATCACAAATGATTATTTTTATGTACACTTTAGTTGTGAAAAAATTGCAAACTTTTTTTTTCTCCACAAGAAAAATATAATCTGTGGAAGAGGCATTCATTGATCTCTTAAGAGCACATCAGAAAGTCATTTCAGGGCATAATGTGAAATCCAGTGAACTATGATGCCAGAACAGCAAGTACCAAAGAGTTGTGACATATTCAGTCAAACGAATAGCTAATCTTAGGGATAAAAGATAGGATAAGTTTTCTTGACATACTGTAAAATAAAATGGGCTAAAGATTTAGAAAGCTAATACAGTAGATTTATTCACTTTAATTCTCTGTCTACAATATTTGAATGTTTTAACCCAAGAAAAGTTTCCAAGGGCATTTCAAAAGGTATACATAGTACTCTCTTTCTTGAAGGAGTAATTTTGGAAACTTTAGTGTATTTATTGAAACAACAAATTAACTGCAAACAAAACAAACTGTGGCTCTATTAAGAGATTCCAGAAAACCTTTGGAATGTTTATGGTTGCAAGCAGAGTTCATCTTTGATAAGCTCAGCATCTGCTCTTGTTAAATAATCATTTCAAAAGAGCATAGGTAACACTTCTTAACGTTCAAGACTTCCTTTGAACTCACAGCTATATGACTATCCATCAAGATATTTTCCCGATACTTTATTAACCATATAGGACAAAACAGCAAATATTAAAGATAACTGAATCTGATATTATAATTGCCTTAAGTGTACTTAGATATCATTTCATCTAGTTAGTGAGAAAAGCTGAAAATACCTTCTGTGGAAGCCAAAGCGGTGCAATCTATGATGTATTTTGCATATTCTGTAACAAGAATGTAATTCAGATGTAAAATACAGTTTTATCATGTGCTAAAACCTCCTGATGGATAGCACTTTCCATCATGCTGAATGTGTTTAGGACCCCTTTAGTGATCTGGAAAAAAAAAGCCAACAATCATTTCAACATCCATATGTTAAGAGTACATAAAATAGAAAATGTATAAAGGAATATAGTGATCGGATATGAGCAAAAAAAAAAAAAACCCTGATGTGTCTAATGTATATACTTGTATATACATTATACAAGTGCCTGATTTAGTAACATTAATGTCTACGACTGATCAAATGAATAAGCTGAAAACCTGTGTTTAGCAGATGTCATTCCTTTATGTGAATCACAGTGAGGCAGCTCACCTTTCTACCACGATCTTAAACACTTGATCCTAAATAAAACACTAATTTCTACAAATCCAGCAAGGGAAGTACCTGAAGCATCAATAAACTAAGGATTCAGTTATGGTCTGTAGAATTAATAGACCAAACTGCAGCAAGAGCAGTTTTAATATTATTTCTCATCTCTTGTAAAGTGAGAAAAAAACTTTTCCCTTGACACAGGTGTTTGCCTATTATGGAGCGAGACAAATTCAGTTGTTCGAGTTAATTAGTCCCATTGTGTTTGATGTGAGTACACATTATCCTCAACTGAACTGATCAACAGGTTGGCTACTTGCCTTCTTGATGCCGAATTTGTTGGAGGATTCTTGCCTCCTGCCTTGGAGGATTCTTCTTCCCTGCCTTGGAGAATGCCACCGCAAACATGTCCCCCAAAAGTTTGAAGGATGAGTCTTCTAGTCAGTCTTCTCTGCAGCAGCATGGATGGAGACAAACTACAGTGCATAGAATGCAATTTTTTATTAATTTTTTATTATTTTTTAATTTCCATATATTATTCGTATTCATACATTATTCAGTCTACTGGGGTTGATTCATCTGTGAAATGAATCTATCCACTGAACTGATACAAAATTAAGACTCTGTATATAAAAATTATTCCAATTTCTTAAGTTCTGCCTAATCTTCCTTGCAACAAGTTTTCTGCTACCGGTATTTCTGAAAGTTGCTTAATATAGTCCATATTTTTTTTAAGATTTTGTTTTTATATTAATATTATCCTTCCATCCCCAAGTAAATAGTTTCAATATCATTCATGGAAAAAACGTGAGAGAAGTATAACACAGCATCTGAAGAAAAAGAACTAAACTGAAAATACAGGCTTTGGGAAATACAGTCTTGGCTGTACATTTTAAATACACTTCTAATACATTTACATTGTCTATACACTGCAAGGATGTTTTTTTTACTTTCTAACTACCTGTGGAGCACTTACCTTGCACTATTGCCTCAGTGCTTTTACATTTTTCATATTTATGAAAATATTTGTGAATGCCCATTATTGCTGATTTTTTCTTTCATTCTTTCTGCTTTTCCAAGATGCTTAATTAACACTTGCACCATTTTAACAACATCACTGGTAGAACAGTCTTAATTTCTACACTGTGCCATTTTATAAGGATTTTTGGTATATGTTTAAGTGTTCAACATGGGTTACCTGAAAGCAACACTTCTCCACTAACAAAATCTACTCCACCACTCCTGCCAACCTAATAGATTTAATTCTGTGGGAGTTTATAATCTGAAAACTACAAGAGATTATGAACTAAATTTATAAGCCCTTAGTCTCTCCACTGCTTAAAGCAAAATTTAAGGCTAATAAATCACAGAAAGAAAACTTTATTGTGGTGATTTTTTTTTTGTTTTTGCTGAAGCATATTACTCAGCATCCTGGCTGGGATATGATTCTCACACAGGACTTGTAGGGATGATACACAAGGAGTACATGGAAAAATGGCAATGGTGGTAATTCAAAAGCAATAATGTAACCCTCTCCCCCTCTAAATCTTTATATTTTCCTGTTGTTATGATACTATATCTAAGAAAATTGTAGTTAAATCCTTCCAATTACCAGAATAATAAAAAAATAATGAAGGAAAATTTTATGAAGAACTCATATTTCTGCAGAAAATGCTCTTTTTTTGCTATTAATTTGCAATATGGTTACTGTCATGGAACGAATGGTGGCCAGGGTGAATGACAAAATGCCCTTCACTTGTATGAAAGAAATAATAACAGGATTTATTAATATGGACAATGATTTCACGAAATTTTATGACAAGGTCGCTTATTATTTACTGTATGGAGACTCAAGATAATACACAATTATCTTGGGATACTCTTCTGTTGAGTCACGAGGTTCAGACTGGACCCTCTTGCTCTCCAGACTCACAGAATCACAGAATCTGCAAGGTTGGAAGGGACCTCTAGCGATCATCTAGTCCAACCTTCCCACTCCAACGGGCACACCTAGAGCAGGTGGCACAGGGCGGCATCCAGGCAGGTTTGGAAGACCTCCAGAGAAGGAGACTCCACAACCTCC
>JAUBOD010000613.1:2548959-2569244 GCA_032353885.1 Nothura maculosa | reverse complement strand
GACCCTACACTTGTCCTTATTGAACCTCATGAGGTTCCTCTCTGCCCAACTCTGCAGCCTATCCAGGTCCCTCTGGAACTCTCTCCCTTAATATGGAACTCTCCTCTCCTTCTAAGAGGAGTCTGAGTGCGGCTGCATCCAATTCTAGTCCCAGACCTGGTCAACGGTTTATGACTAAGAGTTTCTGTGAACACTTACAAAGTAAAGTTAGAGAGCCTGCTATATTCACTTACCAAAATGTTGTGGAAAGGGGATCTCTTAATCTCAAGGAGTATCCTTGAGAGGCGTCCCTGCTCAAGGGGAGATCCTGATGTGCAGCCCGCTGTCATGCAGGAGAGCTCAAGGGGCTCTCGGGCTTTCCGCATATTTATAGGATGATTGACTTATAGTCATTCTTTCATTTCAGAGGCCCATTGGCTGGTGTATCAGCCTTACCTCCCCTTTGGGATGCAGCCTTCAGGGCTGTTATGTTGAGTCTAAGTGGGAGAAGAAATCAGAATGGTGGCGCCTACCAGGATTATATAAATTGCTGGTGGTTAGCAACTGAACAGGGCTGCATGTAAGCAACAGGTCAGGTTGAGCCGGGAAAGGAGCATATCCATCACAGCTACTTTCTGCAGGTAAAATGAAAGTTTACAGCAGGTATCAAAGGGAGAAAACTTGCAAACTATCTAGATTTTTTTTTTATTTTCTAATTATTTTCATTTGCAGGCCAAAATAGGGATAAGGCCTGCAAGCTAACAATCGTGAATTCTTGCTTTCTCCCTTTGCATACTGTATTTTATAAAACTTTGGTGCCTCACAAATTCAGAAGTGCAATGAGAATCCTAAAATCTTTTTACATAAAACCTCATACATCACTTGTATGGCACTGAAATATTTTCCTCCTTCTCTTTCTTCTTTGAGCAGTGGTTTCTTCTCCTAAATCCAAGCATTCAGGAGGAGTAGAGCCTGCCATTGTGTTCGTACTAATTAGCAGAGTAATCCCTCTATAGCCCTGGATTCTGGTCCTACTGGAAAAGCTGTCAGTAGCTTTTGATGCACTCTTGAAAATTTCATAAGGAAAGAACTGTGCAGTCAAATGTTTCTTTGATCTGCTACTATGCTATCACTACCCACAATGTATTTTCTACTGCTTAATCAGTAGTAGTTTTTAATGTAGTTTATACACATGAGGCTTCTCCCTTGGTACAGCAGTACAGGAAATCCAGGAGCAAGGTGAAACAACCATGCAGTAGTGGAGTTTTATTTCTAAAATTTACTTCTAGAGTTTCTATTAATAGACTTTTAGAATTTACTTCTGGAAAGATTTTTAATGTTCCCATGCTGGTTAGTCAGGAAGAAATTATTCTGCTCATTGTTTAAAACACAACCCCTGTATCTTCATCACAACATTGAATGTTATTCAGAGGCAGGAGCAGATGGTGGAGGGGCAAAAAATTTCAGATCACTGCTTCAGGAAAGGGACAGACCTGGTATATTGCAAATGGAAAAACAACAACAACAAAAACAATAAAAACAAAAAGATAAGTTATTTCTGATTACTCTAGGAGTCAGAGAGAGGAATCAAGGTAGCAGTCTTGACTAAAACAGATCTGAGTGCACTTCTTCTGGAAAGGTGGTGAAGGCACTTGGGCAATTCTTACTTTATGGCGACTGCCAATGCTCTTCCTAAGATCCAGTGCTTTAAAGAGTGGCAAATCAGTAATTTGTATGATTCTGTTAACTGCCACTGTAAGTTCAAAAGATTATTTTCATCATCATCTCCAGTTTACACTTCCAAAGCCTCCCTTATTCCCAGCAGTAATCCCATAATTTTGCAAAATATCAATCAGACTGCAGAGTTAATCTCCCAATGGATGAGTCACTAGGAGCCTGTCACACAAATATTCTAGAAGGGAGTGAAGCAGAAACTAAATACATGCAGAAACCTTTTGATTCAAACTATGGGTTGTTATGGTCCTAGATGGGATGGGATTCAAGAAGATTTGAACAGAGATACACCAGCAATGGGAGCACAATGGCCACAGCAAGAGCAGGCTCACGGTTAGGGTGTGGATGACACCATTCCTGGGGTCACAACATGCTTCCTACACATAAACAGCAACATTTTATTTTTATTGGTATAGTAAAAATTACAAGCAGATGAAACAATCATTTCAGTTTCTCTTTCAAATGGATCCAACCTGACAACCTTTAGTATTATCTCATTCTACATAAGTTTTAGTGAGAGTTATGAAGCCTATAGGCAACACCATCATGGCATAGTCGCGTATTACCACAGGCTTTCTGAAAGATAACAAGTATCAAGAATAAGCTACACAAGGTTAACGGCTCAGATCCAATTATTCCTACTCACCACCTTAAGATGCCTTCAAGAAGATCATCAAAGGGCTTGCTTTGTTTTTTTTTCACTCCATTTATAAACAAAGAAAACCAACCAAGAAACAAAAAACCTACTGATGATGATGTAATTCCTTTCTCCAAGTTGCTTTGCCAAGTAAGACTGATAGCTAAGTTTGTATAAGTGAGGGGAGTATTAGAGGCAGTTGATTAATTATATTTGTAATGGAATCAAGTAATTAAGTGGGCATTAACATCTCAATACTTTCCTTCATTAAACTGAGAAAATTGAAATACCATACAATGCATAGTGTGAAATAGACTGTAATAAAACTGCTAGGATTTGTTTTTCTGGGTATTAATATGTACTTATACAGAATAAATGGTGAAGTTTTCTTTCCTGATTATTAAAGAGCTGTATGTTTTCTTAAAGATTGACAAATAGGAGCTTTGCTCTATCCAACATAACACCTGGTTATACGGAAAGATCAATATTTTCCTAGTAAATAAAATTAAAATATAAATTGCCATGCATAAAAATATTTGTGTTTACACAAACTAGTTTGTATAAGCACTATGTAAGACTTTTAAAGACCTCAGGAATAAATATTCAGAAATAACTAAGATCAGCTTAAGAACACATCCATTTTGATTATGACCACTAGAATATAAGATAACAAGCCTCTAATTGAAAATCTAGGAGCAGCTAAAGAAAGTCCACATATTGTTTATAATTGTGTCTTGAAAAATAAATCTGTAAAAAGAATACCTCAGATTTATGCCAGATCTATAAAGATACATATATTATATTACTTTTTTTTTCCTAGTTTAAATTCTTACTCATTAGTGTCTTTTGGATGTTCATTCCTTTTTATACAGCTACTGGGAAAGTGAGAGCATCTGACAGAAATTAAAGCTGCCCAAATTCTAATTTGGAAGTAAAGAATCAAAAAATACTGCCTTCAGCTAGAAAAGAATATCACTCAATCAGTCAATTTTGGACACACTTTAATAGATTCCTTATTTTAAACTTTTTGTTTTCCACAAGGTTCTAAAATTTCTTAATTGTACTTCTTAATTGTAAGTACTTCTGATGGGTTCCTCTGATAATATGAATTCTTCGATAATATCAATAAGAACTTCTGATGGGTTCCTCTGTCATATGAATCCACCTACAACACTCATAGCTGCTTGTGCTTTGGGTGAAGTCTGAGCAAAAGTTTTGGTAAGGAGAATAAAAATCCAAAACTGATAGTGAAAAAGACTTACTCTCTCTGTAGTCTTAATGATCATTTCATTCTCCTGTGAAATTTTACATGAATAATTTCTCTAATTTCCAGTAAATGAGAAAATTACATATTTAAACAGCTTTGTTAATTATAATATATCACATTTAGTTGGTTAGTGTTCTATACGTAAGAGGGCTTATGTTACCAAACTCGGTTGTTTTAACAGTTTAACTTACTTAAAAAAAAATCTTAGAATGGATTTTTCAGATGGTTAAGATGAATCTCTTGGTAGATGTGTTTCTCTTTTTCTCTTGTGCAACAATACAGGGCATATTCAACAGCAGTTTAAATTACAACCTACTTTAGAGCTTAATGAGGTTAGACAGAAGTCATTAGCTCAACAATGTTAAGCAAAGTGAGTGTGGACAAGGAATAAAGTTGATCTCTATCGCTCAAAGACCAAATCCAAGGAATAAGCCATTCTGAAAAGATTTATAGATCATAGTGGACAAGCAACTCAACTGCCAGCGCTTTGCTCTAGCAAAGTTGACTAAAGCATTCTTTAGCTGTAGAAACAGAGCAGGTTTCACATCCATACATCACCTTGATGAGACAACTACTGGAAAACTGTCAATTCTGGTAAACAGAAACTGGAATGGCATCAAAATAGTTACAAAAATGACTTGCGGGCAAAGAAGACATCCCTTCATGAAAATCTTTAAAAGCTTAATATCTTAAGCTTATGAAAGAGAAGACAGAGATAACTTGGTAACAAACTGTGCCTTCAAAGACAGAAAAAAAACCAATATCTCTGAGGTTTACTGGTATCTTCTCAACAAGAACTAATAGCTAGATATCAGAATCAGATATCAGAATCCTTTTTAGAACCAAGGATCATTTTTTCCTGTAAGAGTCTAGCAAAAGAAGCAAAGGGGTGTTTGTTTCTGGAGCTACATATGTAATATTGTTATGTAATTCTCCAGCTGCGTATGTAATGTTGTTAGTGTTTTGTTTCCTGTATGTTTAATAAAGAAGAACCATTCTCATTCTCCCTCCCCATAACTGTTGCAGCAATCTATCTCCTGTTGTGCCCATCATTCCCTTTCTCCCTGGACCACAAAGCAATTCTCACAAACTCTGCTGTTACTAATGTGTTTGGTTTCCCTTCCCTAAGTTCTTCATAACCTCCAATTTTTCCATCTGACTAAGCTGTTCCCCTAACATCTCCTTTGATCTATGTACATTTACTCTAGCAAAGCCTGCTACACAAGATGTTTCTGCCTCAGCTCCTTGGAGATTTCCATTCATCTTGACTTTCCCAAAACATAATATTTCTTTCTAACCTTTCTCTTCCTCAGTAAACTTGACTGCTCTCTCCAGAATTTCCTCACATTGCCCATGTCTCCATTTTCCAAAGAGATCTCCTAGCTTCTTTTACTGGGGATGAAAAAGTTCAAAGAGGTGTATTATACAGGAGGTTCCACAGACAGTGTGTGGCAATACTGCTATGTAAAGCCTGCAGGGACTTTGAATAGAATGCCAAGAGGTCTC
Source organism: Nothura maculosa (assembly GCA_032353885.1). Classification (NCBI taxonomy): domain Eukaryota; kingdom Metazoa; phylum Chordata; class Aves; order Tinamiformes; family Tinamidae; genus Nothura; species Nothura maculosa. The sequence continues at coordinate 2,564,121 of JAUBOD010000613.1, read as the reverse complement.
TGACTCTTTCCATTCCAGCTGTAGCTAGGAGACTAACTATTGCTCCTTGAAAAGATTTCTGGCTCTGGAAAAAAGGCATAGTGAGTTTTTGGTAAATGAGAACATTCTTATCTCCGTTGGAGGCACACGAGTATCCCTTATTGAAGGAAAGCAAAGAAAGTAAGCCCAGAAATGCAGACTGACACTCAAGTGGCTTGCAGTTTCCATAACCCTTTTCCCTCTTCCAGAGATGGAAAAACTTTTGTGTTTTAGAGGGAACAGGACAGCTGCTAATTATTTCAAAGCTTCAGCATAATCCCAAAGCATGAGTGTAGGCATTTCTTTGCACTTAGCCTCCCACAATTTCAAAGTTTAGGAAAGAGGACTTAACTCATTTCTTCCCTCTCCCTTTACTCTCTGGTAAATGACAACATAGGTTTGAATGGCAGGGAGCATCCTCCCCCTCTTATGCCAATAAGGTGTCTAATAACATTATTAAAAAGCATAGACTGTGACATTAATTCTTTGCAGGTGTTAATTCACTATTGTTCCCACACTATTGTTTCCACAAGAAGCATCCTTGGCAATTATTTTTATCTTGGCAATTATTTTTATCTTTATTTTTATCTATGATTCCTACCAGCAGGTTATCACTGGACCCAAAATAAGGAGTGACAGTTACCACGGAAGATCTACCTGGTAGACACTCAGGAAGAGCATAGATCCCAGCACCCAGCTCTTTTCCAGCAGGGCTTCAGATTTCTGTGACCATCCCCATGATCCTGACGAATGCTTAGAGGAAATAACTAGAAATACTTTGGTCATAGTTGCAGCAGGTTTACGAGTGTCACAAATCATTCCTACATAAGAAGGAGAGAAGAGGGAAAAGCACGGGCTATATTCAAAGTCATCTACGTACTTTGTTGCGGCACCCGGTGAAGCTTTGAACAAAGCATACGCATCCAATATGCATGCTGCTAATGCCAAAGCTTTATTGTAATCATCACTCTTTTATACCATTTTGTACAATGCACGGTTACTTTCCTAATTTGGCACAGATACATTTGTGGTTTTGACTCTACTGATAACAGGCATCCTGCATAACCATTTGTCCTTGCAATCCTAGGCAGTAAGCCTCAGTCTGGTTCCTCCTCTGTGAGACTCTGCAGCTGGTATTCTTCCCAGCAGTCGCTTCTCCTCTCTGGGAAATCCAAAGTTCAGCTACTCATGCTAAGCTAGGCCTCATTTAAATCAAACTACCTTTTTCTATGTCTAAAGTTTAGTTTTATCAACGCGAATCCCACAGTATTTTAACAAATCAGACCCCTAGTTTCTGTACAGCATGAAGATGCAAAAAGACAGATTATTTATAGTAGACAGATCATACGCTGTTGTCCTGTTTCTTTTGCAGATATTGGTGGTACACAGGGGTCACAGTCAGTATAAGCTATCTCCAGTGGCTTCCAAGTAATTGGTAATGCAGGTCTATACCACAGCTTTCCTCCATGATTTCAGTTTGCCAGCCTTTGACAGGGACCTGGAAGATCTTAAAATATGGAGTTATGGCTTAAAATTCTGTTTCCCTTTTTTATGGGCTCAATACTTTTAATTAACTAATTAGTTCTCTAATCAATTCATTTTAGATGTTGTTTCCACCTTATCTGCTTAATTTTTCCTACTACCATATGTACAATTTTATGCCAATTTGCCATGAATTTCAAAAAATACTACTGACAAAATTTCTGTATGGGCTTTCTCCAGTTTTTACTGTAGTAGGAGCATCATTATTTACTACTAAGCGATGCTACTGAAGTTAATTACCATAGTGTTTCTACTAGTCTTCAATTAACTTGTTTTCTAATCTTTCCTTGAAACACTGTAAAAATAATACAGTACTCATACATCTAATGGCTATAATCCATTAGAATACGCATAATGGAAAATTAAATAAAATGTACTCCTCCAACTCCTCTCTTTTAAAGCCTGGCCATTTTACAGCCTAACAAATTCCACAGAAAGAAATTGAAGTGTGTTCCTTCTGGGCAATACCATGAAGTGCTATTTTTACTGTACTGACATGAATAAATCACTTACTGCTTATGTATGCAGTAATTTTCAAACCATAATCAAACCAGTACCAAAACTGAACCAGTATCAGTACTTTTTTTGTTTGTTGTAGATATGCAAGCTCTGCTCATCTCTACTCAATGCAAGAGCATGAAGTACAGGGTTAACCACACTCTTCAATAAAAATATAAAAGGGAAAACCTATTTTCTCCAGTTTGAGTAGTCCAGACACCCCTCGACAAAGACTATCCCCACCCTCTTACCTTCTGCTCTACCTACTACTACTAAGCCTCTTATTAAGTAAATGCCTAGAGTGGACTCACAGTTGATATAAACTGATCTATTACTAACTTCAGGGATTCATATGGTACAGAAAGCTGGTCCCACAGGCTGAATGGTTCATAATAAAGACCAGTGAGAGCTACAATTATATTATAAATTTAAATATTAAAAATACTCAAGAAATCCTCACAACTTTCACTTTGCATCTGTTCCAGACAGCATTTTTAATCTTTATCTTCCTCTAGATAGCTATTACAGGTAAAGGCCAACAGCATAGATGTTTAATACAAACAGTATTCTGGAAAGAGATGGACTTTTCAGGGGACACAGTGCAAGTAAGAGCTGTAGGACTTTTTCCAAAATGATATAAATATGCTATTCTGATCAATACTCATCACTTTTTTTTCCAGTCTCTCTTTAAAAGGAAACAGATGCTTACCATTTGTTATTTTTTCCTCATATATCTTCATCAGCGTACCATCTGTGCAGTCCTTGACCTTTATTGCCCATCTCTGTAGCATAGCTCTGGATGCTCAGAGTTTGCTTCCTCCCCCTTACCTGCTTGTCACCAGAAAAATGTAGTGAGATGCATTAGCTCACGTTTGCACCCCTACTTACAAATAAAATAAATAAAACACTGATTCTGGACAATTCCTACTGGATTTCCCTACATGCTGCCAGACATGAATGCATATGTCAGCTTTCTCCAAATCCCACTGTAAAAAAGACAAAAAAAAAAAGAAAAAAAAAAAGAAGAGAAAAAGAATCTAGCCATGAAACATGATTCCCTTTTTCCCTGTATTTCTCATTCAAATCTTTTCGGTGGGTTTCTGTCGACATATGGGCTGCCATCTGCTGGCACAAGCGTGGATGCACATTTCAGAACAAAGTCTTGCTCTGAACAAAGCATGCAGGAGAGCAAGCACAGGAGCATTGCACTGCTCCAACCTTAGCAGCCACTGACTGCATGTGAGAACAAGAATTTATAAGAAAACGAGGAAAAAAGAAATCAAATGAAGAGAAAATGAATGGGAAATTAAAATAAAAAAACTCTCAAATTATAATGGATTACATCTTTATATTGAATAATTCTGCTTTTCATTTATCTTCCCCCCTATCACCAAGCATAGGTCTGCAAGCTTTGAATTTCATCCATCTTTTTACTGCTCCAAATTATTTTTATTGTATGTGCTTTCCTGTTTTTTTTAATGTTCCTCCTCACTAGTTTGAATATTTCCTTTACTCTCTCTTATTTTAAACTTTTCTCTCCCCTCCATCCCTTCTCCTGAGCTCCCTCGGCCTTACTCTTTTTTCTCTGTTTGTTTGATGTCTGGCTTGTGCCTTGATCACTTGTTTCATCTTTTCTCCAGATCTGAAGCGACTTGGGCAGGGAGTTACCCTTCACCAAGTATTTTGACTGTTGACACTCTCCACCTATACTGCAAATGTTGCTCACTGCTCCTCTTTGCTTTCAAATTAAATTCATCCTTAACTTCACAATATGCTACAAACAAAATTCAATTCCCTTAAGACTCTCTCTCTTCATTTCCCAGAACCAAATAAATAATTAGGAGATGTCACTGGCAGTCTCTGTTCCTACTGGCACTGGGAACACAAGCTCTTGTGTAGAGAGAGAGCAGAAAATCCACCAGATCTCTGATAGTACAGAGCTTTGGCAAATTGAAATTTCTGCCATAAATCTTCTGTCACTGTTCTTGTCTAGGATTTTTTTTTTATTCCTTAATGTAACCTTTACCTGAGGTAATATTATTGGAGTCAGAAATCCAGCATTTACATTTCTACCATTATGACAGCTAAAATCTATTTTTTTTCTTATGTCAGACAAATCTATAAATGCTAATTTTGCCATTTTTTTGAAAAATACATCAATGTCAAAAAAATTGTTACCAGTTTACACTTTCTCATTCTTTTTCCTTTATTTTCAGGCCAGCTGCATGAGATGTAATGTAAGACTGAGAAGAAAAATTATTTTTTTTTTCTAGAATAATACAATAATTAAAAAGTGTGTTAAGAGAGAAAATGAGGCTTGATGGAGCCATCATAAAACAGTAAAAATAACATTATCTTATTAAAATATGTTTTTCTTTAACATTTTTTCCAGGTATTAAATGACATTACACAGATATCTCTATTTGAAACTACTGGATGCTGATGAGTCAAATAACTGGTTATAGCTCACAGAGCTTAAGAGTGAGGAATTATTCATATACTGTCATTTAGATTGTGAAGTATGAAATATCTCCATGTGGCATGTACTAAGAATAATACAGCTTAGATGACCCAGCTCTATCATGCTAATTTCATAGAATTTTGAAAAGGTTGAACTTATGTCATTTGTACTAAATTTCGTACAAGCGTCCCCTCCTGTAGAATAACCTACAGTACTGCCTGACATTTCAAGCTCCTCTGATTGAAATGCTCCATACGCTGAGATTCCTCCCTTCTCCTTAAAAAGGAAATACTGACACCTTTTTCCAGTCATCATGGTTTCCTAATCACAGGTAAATCCAGCAGAGTTATGCTACTGCTTTAGGTTTTGGGATCCTGAGTATTGCAGATCCCAGCTCAACCATTTAAACAAATCAAAGCAACTGGCTCTAACAACCTACAGGAAAATAGAGGATCTAGAGTATATATCGCAATCAAATACTAAACCAGTGCCAATTTCTACTTGAGGCAGAAAGACATGAGGAAAATTGTTGAGAGATTGATGACTGATGTTAGAATAAATTCAAAATTGCTTTATCTATTAAAGGTACTCTCCTACATTAAAAGAACTGCTCCAAGCCATACTCTAAGTTGAATCATGTAGCAATATTGCGTATGCAGTGCAAGAGTTGCTTAAGAGAACACACACCTGATAACAAAGCAAGAAGCCTCTACCTCAGAGAAAGCCAGGAAGGAAAGAAAAGTAATACAGAAGCAAAAGAGGATGAAAGGGAGATAAGATGCTGAAAGATATAGCTATCTGTTGAAAGTGTAATTTAAATCTACATTGTTTTTAAATCCAAAATACTCATGCACAGTGGTATCTCTTGAATAGAAATATCCGAGAATATTTTTAATTTCATCATTCCAGATAAACTAACGATTTAAAAGCAAAAATATTATTCAATTCTAATTTTAGTCTGAAACTTAAATAAACCACTACATAACTCTCCATTTTAATAAACAGCAGTGTACAGTTTGAGTTGTCTGAAGTGCTGTAGAAATAAGAAAAGTGTAATAAACTTAACAGACGACAGCAATAGTGCAATTTTAGAAAACAATACTCTAAAAACTGTTGTGTTTCTCTAAGCCCGAACACCTTGCTTAAATATGAATGTACCTATTTAGACATCTATATTTGATTTTTTTTTGGCAACCATGTTCAAACTATCTATTTTAACAGGCATTTGTCTGTTAAACACTGAATGAGACAAGCAGGTTCTTAAAACTTTTTGATACACTTCTCAAAGCAAGTAATTTTTGGCATTTAGGCAAGTGATGCTGAAAATGGGAGTAAGAGAGAACAGGATAAAAAAAGAATCATAGGAAATGATCATATAGCTGTTGTGTGTGGTCAGTCTTCATCTCCGAAAAGCTGTGCATAGGAATGGAGAAAGGGCTGATCTTTCATGGACAGGGACAGGAAATTCCAGCACTGGGAAGATGCCAATCAAGTGACTTTCTACCACAGAAGCACAAGTTTTTTTTTCTCTCGTGAAAGATTTATAAATGGTAGTTTGTCAGACATCTTCATTTACCTTCAAAGTTGTGGAAAAAAAATCTGGACAACATTTCAACTCTTCCTAGTTTCAACAAGAGGTTAGCAAAATCATGAAGACTCAAACTGGGTAGTTTCCTAACAAGTTTTTTTCTTTTTTTAAAACTTATTTTGTCATAAATTTAGGGCTTTTTTTTGGCTTTAATACAATGATTCATGCACTCTCTGAATGAACTGCAACTTATTTATGAGTGTATTTTTATTATTTAATTCAACATAATGATTTCAAAAACCCAGCAAACATTGTGGTCCTTATCTGAACAAAAATGCCAAGCCATATACACATTTTAAGTTCAAATCCAAACCTCATCTCTTTTTTTGAACAGGTCTTCTGAACTATCCTCCAAGGAGGCCTATTTCAAGCGCCAGTACATAAGATAGGCCAGTTCAATATGACTCAGAAGAAATTACCAATGATACCAAAAAAATCTGAAGACTGAATCTTTAATTCAGATGTTACTTAAAGATTTTTGTGCAAAACTCATCTCTTACCTGAAGTGCAACTCCAACTTCCAGTTATTTTGCATTCTATATAAGTAAGATTGAGGCAGCATCTTAGAAAAAGGGAAGATACTCCATAAAGCAGGAAACGTCTATATCAATAAATATCAATAACAAACCATAGTAAGAAAATTCTTACCATGGTATAATAATAATAATAATGCTTCTCATGGAGGAAATGAAAATCCTGGAAATTACAGAGATACAAAGCAGAACCAAAAAAAAATATTAATAGAAAAAGCATGCTAGATAGATGCATTTTTTTTGCAATTGTTAAAAATTACTAGAATAGAATAGAATGTTAAATAGAATTTTAAAAATTACTAGAAACATTATTTGATTGCACTTGGAGAACACAAGCTATACTGGTGGTTAAGGAAAAGGTCCTCTGGAGAATAATTTCACTTTCTTTTGAGAAAAAAAAGCATAAATTTATTTTAAAAATGTAATCCTTTCAGCAATAATACAAGTCTTGTTCACATATGTTAAACTGTAGACCTAAAAAAAAAAGGATATACTGAAGTTATTCTGAAAGAAAAAAGCTTTGCCTATGAAAAAGAAATGATCTGCATCTGTCATGAAAATAAATATTTTTGTTGTCCATAAAGGCCATAATTTACATGCTTGAGATTTAAAATTTTAGGTATCTGTTTTTTTATTTATGGGTCTACATATGATCTGACAAAATAAAAAGAGAAGACTCATTTCAAATATTAATTTTCATTTTTTTAGTTTCTCTCTGCCATCACAATGTTTATAAGTTAACATTTCTTTTTAAAATGAAAGCTAAGATTATTAACCATGTGTCCTAGGGATTTGGGATTTTAGAAAGACTCTGACTTTTAGCCTTGCTAGGTTTGCAATAGAAATATGAAACTAAGCAGAAGGCTATATATTTAAAGACAGCATACAGTTTTAAACAGTAAAGTTCCAAGTTCTAGTCTGAGAAATCTTTATCATAAGCTTCTACTGTAAAACTAAGTTAACAAATTTTGATTCAAACTATTTTACAGATAGATTGCTACATATCCTAGGCTATATAGAATGCTATATATATACACTTGTCTTCTCTTCTGAGAATATGTAAAAATAGAATATCTTCATCAAACACACAGAAAATGGAGAAAATATCGCCAATCTCTGTTCAAATATGTGTAACAGTAAGGAAATCACATATGCTGATAATAAATTGATGTTGCGGGATTACTGATTCCCATTTAAGTCAAATATTTTAACTTACAAGGGACATCACAGGGGGAGCTTAATTTGCATTAAAACTGGTAAGTGCAATAATAAATTGAGGAATGACATTTATTTAACTAGAATATTCTTCCCCATAAAATTTTTACAGCCTAGGAAACGGGTCTTCCTAAACCAAGCCTTCCTAAACAGGAAAGGAAATCATTCCTTAGAACAGCTGATGAGAGCAGTGAAGGATAAAATAGCATATTTTCTATCACCACTCGTGGATGTCTGTAACTGTTTTGTCAGTGAGCTGAACTCAGAAGAATACTGTAATATCTCAGTAGCAGTCAATCAAAAGTGCCATTAAATCTGATGGGACCTTTCTGCTAAGGTAAAATTAGAACCATGCTGCAGTTCTATAAAAATGATTAAATCTGTTCATGAAAATGTAAATATTCACACGCAAAGAGAATAAAACAAAGAATAAAAATGTAGGATCAGTAAGAAAGATCATTAGAAATGAAATTATGGAGCATGTTTCACTGTGATTATAATGGAAAATTGTATAATTAGTAAGAGACTAGGCAGCAACCAGTGACTGTCACTAGATGCAATTCAAAGGTAGCATTAATGAGGTTGTCAATCTCAACATTTCAAAGCGAGGCAAGCAGCAGCAAGTATGAAAGTGGATGGATTATCTATGCCTACAGATGTGCACCTGCCCCACTTAGTAAAAACAAAAATCACTACAATATAAAATTGTTTGAATATATATCCAACAAAACAAAAATGAAAAAAATTCATTTACTACTTCCCTTTCTTACTAAGATCAAAGATCAGCACAGGTAGGTGATTTCTACATAGTTATGGCTGTCTGTGATCCAATTCTCTGACATGAGCTGCCCATCCAAAAGGGAGATGACTGTGGTAAAGGCAGGATGTGCTAGGGAGCTAGTAGTCAGCACAGCTCATACAAATGGATGTCAAAAGGTTGTTATAAATAAAAATGATTAGGAAAATTAGTTTAAGAACTTTCTATCATAACTCATTTGGATTAGCTGCTTACAGTAGCTTCAAACTGCCCATTTCTGAAAGTAAAAAGGAGAGTTTGGGCCTCAAGAAGGAAAACAGCTATTTCAGTTACCTAAATCAAGGAAGCCCTTGCTTTTAGATGGCATATTTTAGACCTGGGGCTTTGGCACAAGGCCCTTGCAGCCCAGAATCTGTTGCACTACAGAGATAAGCACCTAAATGCCATCTAAATCCTGGCTAAGCCTAGTCTAAATATATCTAATAAACCTGGATAACATAAAGCTCAAATCAAATTATGGATAAAGGATTGTAGCAAAAGCTATACTACAGTAACAATTAAAGCTGTCACCTCAAAAGAAAGAATTTGTTTTTCAGGGTCCTTCAAGGGAAGGAAAGGAAGCTCAAGTCCTCCATTACCAATCATAGGGAAGTCCCTTCCTGTCCAACTTTCTGCTTGAAATGGAGGCATTTTGCAGGCAGGTAAAGTTCTGGAGCTAAAAAGAGAGTACGCTAGAAAAAGCCTTTTCTTGGAAAGAGAGAGGCCCACCGATAGGCAGGAAGCTCTGTACTACCACTGTTATTTAATACTGCAATATCCCACTGATACCATCCTTAATAAAGGACACCCTAGGACTGTGGTCTCCCTGGCAAGGCCAGCCTTCAAATTTTTTAACACACAGTCTAAGAACATAGGTAGCAGCACTAGTACCACTTGGGCAAGAAACTTCAATGGACAAGCTCCTGGGCCTAGGAACTACCCTATAAACACAGAGCAGCTAGGAATATTTTTTAATACTAGAGTTCTAATGCATTTTTTAAAAGTCTTTCTGAAATACACTTTTTATAGGAAAATTCAATGCCACTGGCCTAAAATTAATGCATCTCAAGCCATTCACTACTGTAGTTCATTCCGATGACAAGCCCCATCCTTTAGTATGATGAACAATATATGAAGCAAGGCAAAAAAAAAAAAAACATTTTAAACATCCTCACTCATGAATACGGATTAAGGGTCTCCTAACCTTCACCTTGATAATACACTAGTATTATTCTATGCTGTGTTTCTGGCAAAGCTGCCTTGCAGGTGACAAGCGTGGAATGTAATTCACAAGAGGCACAACTGGTTGCTGTTCCTCTCAAATTACATTTTCACAAATAGGGAAGATGGAAAATGAGAAGCTCCGTTTCTTTTTTGCAACCTAGTAGTTCAGTTTCCCAAGGAAACGTAGATATTGATATTGGTTTGCTTGCTGCAAGTCAGCATTGTTTAAGAAAAATATTTTCAAAAATATCTTTGATCATTTTTGCACCTGGAGAGAAATGTGCATACGTAATTCAAGTCTTCCTGCTTTATTCTAATGGATACATCAAAGTCTTGATCCGGTAGAAAAGCTCCTTCATTACTTACTTTAAAAAAAAAGATACATGAGCCAAAGAAAGGTCACATTTTTTTCCTAATACCTGTCTTTCTGTCCTCTACTACAGATCAACTTCTCCTCACAATTTGCCTTTAACCATATATTTTTCACCTTTGCATAGAGAATCTTTATCTATAAAAGGGCTCTGCAGTAATATCATCATAATGACTACACAATAAAGTTTGAATATGCAATATAAATTATCTTCTGCAAATCTTCCACCAAAAAAAAGTAATCATATTATTGATTCTATGGTGAAAATAAGACACAATTTTAAGGATTTGCTTTAGGTTTACAACTTTCAGATAAAACTGATTCTTCTAGGACATGCCAGATTCCAGTACTTAAAAAAAATCCATGCCTTTGATTTCTAGAAAATTAATGCAGTGACTGAACAAATGTCTCTTCTCTCTTTTTTTTTTCATTGTGCCAAAACATGCATGTAAATGGAGTCAGCTGATGATAATGCAGCTACCTGGAGGAAAAAAAAAAAAACTTCCCTCAGAAAAGACCTGTTTCAGAGGCTGCCAATGTTCCAGCCACTGTACATGACAAGCTGCCTTCTGCATGCAAAAGCAGCACCAGGAGGCCACCATGTCCTATTAGCTCTCTGCTCCTGGGAAGCTCCTACAGTTGAACTGGCTACTGGCTACATGAGCACTAGTGTTCACAGGAGCATCTGCAGAACCTGGCCTGCAGGCACCTCAGTGTCACAGGTGATTTCTGCCAAGCTGTTCTTTTCTCCTTCTATACAGGACTTGAAGCTGAAACATTTTCTGTTCTGACTTTTAAGGAAGGAAGAATTACTGGTTCATTCTTATGCGAGTCAAAAACAACAACAACAAGCCTTAACCAAAACAAAATCCACTATTAGCTGCATTATATTATTACCTAGTAGCTTCACTACAATAAAATTAATTGGAAAAGCATGTGTCTTCCTGGCAGAACTCTGGGTAAACCTAAAATAAATGAAAGTGACTAATTTCAACATTTCAACATTGCTGTATTCATTTGCTAAGTCATGAAGAAAGCTCTGGATACATGCTGGCTACTTACTGGATTTAATACAGTATCATACAGTTATCGCCAGCCCCCCACACAGAGTGCACAGTAGAATCTTTCCAAAAATCCCCAAAGTTCATTTCTCTCACCATATGGCAGGACCAGGAACTTACTAGAACTTTAATAAGTTTGACCATTCATTTAAACAATACCATATGAATTTAGGCTGCTGAACACAGGGATTTTAAGTAATTCAAATGAACTTATATGTGATTTTATAAATACTCACAAATATGTATGTCAACATAGGGGGTACTCATAAGCTGAGAGAATCGAAACAAAGTCATGCACGGAGTAAATATTTTATATTCTGCATCAAATGCTTTCAATACTTCTTTTCTTCTTTTTAAAAAATTAATGTAGCTAGACTATAAAAACTACCATAACACTATGAAGAATAACTATCCTCTCTTGAGCACTTACGCATGCCTCCATAGCAAGGCATAAAATCTCATTAGTGTTCATAACTACAGTACTAAGCCATGGACAAAAATTTTTATCTAATGGTATTTTATACTATAAAGAATTAGACTCTAACCTTTCTCCTGTCCCCTCTCTTTTTTTCCTATCAAATAAAACTGCAGTTACTACCCCTTCTAGCCTTAAAAATACTTTGTCTATATAATATTCAACACTAGAGAGTTCAACAGATCATTGCAACTTAAGAGGGAAATGCCACTTTTTCCTCTGTGTTAAATATGTTCCCTCATAATTTCATTTCCATTGAGTGCCCTCTTACAGGAGAGGCATGCAGAAGCATCTAATGGGCTTTCCAGCATAGCAGTTATAATGGAGGTCTTCTTTCTAGACTAATAACATGGATGACTCACTTCAGGTGACTTGATTTTAATCATCCTTAAATTGGCTATCAAATCTTAAACTAGCCTTTAGAAATCTCCTCAGCAGTAGAGATAGAAATGAAGGATGGCCAGTTATTCTCTGGGAATGCCAAAGATCACTATTAAAATAAATAGGATTAACTGCTTTCTGTTTCCGCATATATTTTGAAATAAACTTAAATGAGTCTTTGACTAGACATCTGGCTATAAAATGGCTAAAATAGGCTCTCTCTCTTCTCTCTTTATCCTGTGATTACAAAATACTGAAATACTACATTTAATAATTTGGTATTAGGATGTACCAAGCAAACATAGAACGGTGTTTGTTTTTAGAATCCTCTTTTCTCCTCCTAACTAATGATATCATCACTTTCTCTTTTAAATGGCTCAAGTAAAAGCCAAAACGTTCCTTTCTAGAGAATATCTGAGTGCATTTTCAACCCACTTTAGCCCAGAGCAACAGTAGGAGCCAAGACAAAAACAAAGAACATTGCAGTCAATAGGAAAAATTCTTTTTGACTCGAGCACTGGTGGACAGAAGTTAAATCTCATTTATCTAGCTGGAAATTAATAGCAAAGGTTAGAAATCTGAGCACACCTAAGTAGGAATATTGACATATACTTGTAAAAAAATATAGTAAAAGTGATACATTAGGAACTTGGAGAAAGGCATTTAGCTATTGTAGGCTTGCTGTGGGTATTGCAGGTGAGGATGACTATGGATACCTTATGGATATTTCAGAAAGTTTAGCTATCTGAGTCCCCGTTCCGAAGCTGTATGCTACACTTTCTATGTATTTTTACTCTATCCTGTAGAGTACTCTTACCCTGTAAGATTTTTCACTCTGAAATATTAATTCCCTTTTTCTACACAACCATCCTCCAAGAGGATGCAGTCTGGGTGAATGATTTCTTCTTCTCTAGCAATTCTTAATGTTCAAGGAGTGGGCTCTACAACATTTTTTTTTGCTTTTATTATTTTGCAGTCTCCCAGGGTTGCCTCCCCAGCTTACAAAGCCATCTTATTAAAAACAGAATAACAATACTTGATCGACTTTTAAATATTAAAATGTTTCATTAAAATGTTACATGAAGCGCAAAGCACCTGAAGGATAAGCAGCATTGACTCTAGTTCTCTCATTTCAGCTGAATTTACTGTAAACTCTTAGGAATAACAAGCACTTCAGAACCAGCTGCTGTCAGACAAACCAGCTGAATGTCTATCTTGCCCCTTGCTGGTACCTGATTCTCACTGACTGTGAAGTGCTCTTTAAGCAGACTTAGTTTTTCCTGGCACTTTCAGAAACCTTTAATTCCAGAGGAGATTTAATTTGCATGAAAATGCTATACAGTGTTTTCTTCCAGGTCTCATGCTTCTGAAGTATTTCACAGCTTGAATTCAGAGTGAGGAGGTCTCCAACTCAAGCTCCAAATTTGACTGAAAACAAAGCTTCAGGCAGTACATTCAGTGCTAACCAACATAAAGTGTGTACAAGTCTTTCACTTTGACGCACCTTTAAAATCCGCTATCAAACATCGGGGGCAGGAGGAAGCAGTTTAGATTTGACATGTACAATACAAAAAACTATTCTAAAAGATCTGTTATACAAAAACAAATGAGACCTCTTAGAGCTTGGAGCAATGCTTTTCTTAAATGCCTTTGCTATGCAGTCTTCATCCCAACCTTACTTTCCCCATGTTCCTTACTACTTGTAAGGGCTTTTCCCTTTATAGCTCTTGGCACTATTCAGAGAAGGAACTTTGTAGTTACATCCCTCTCCTTCTCAAAGGACTTAAAAAGTATTTGGACTTTCTTCTCAGGAAGTTTTTTGACTTTTGAATCACCCCTTGCATGGCTCAGTACAAAGCCAGTTCACATTAATGAGCTGCTTAAACAGCTGCTTAGCTGATAGAGCTGAGATTTCTCTGTGTGGTTGATGTGATATAGGAAGTTCCTTGGCCATATTATTGCCCAATGAGCATGTGGAAATCTAGAGCTACAAGACAAGAAATGAAAGCAAGTCAGCACAGCTATTAACCCAGAGACTCCATGGCAATGTAGTAAGCATTTTCAAAGCTCACACCATCAGATACAGTGTCATGTATCACATTTTTTACTAGTTTTTAAAACTGTGTGGTTGCCTGTATATTAACAATAGCAGCAACAGCAAAGATGTATTTTTAGTAGCTGTTACTTGATTAAAACTGCATTTTTAACAAGGAGACCTCTGTTATGTCAAACCAATGCACAGAACACCAAAAGCTTCTCCCTAAGCAGTAAAACCTTGTTAGCCAACAGCATTACCGTAACTGCCAGAAATGCAAACTGAAAAATCATTTGAAGCACTGAAAGACACAGCTAAATGTAAAAGTTCAGCTGGAATATTTCAACTTTGAGTGAAGCTAATGCAGTGGATTCAATTTATGCTTTCCAATATTTATTCTTTAATTTGAGTAAATATGTCTCTAATAAAAAATGCATGTGTAAATAAAGAGTTCAATTTCAAATTTTACTGCTTGCTTGACTTTGAAAATGTTCTTATGATCATGTATTCAAAAATTTCTGCTTGACTGATCTGAGAGCCTGGGACTTCTAAAACTTATTTAAGAAGAATTCCAGTGCATGGAAAAAACAGCAAAGTTGATTAAGATACTAATATTTTTAAAGATACTAATTAAATCATAATTAAATTTCAAGAGATCTTACTGTCAGTATCTACCCTGTGATGCAGAGCTCTAACACTGACACTATGGTTCATTTAATTTTTTGATTACTGATAGTTCTACCATATTTCTTTTCCCTCCTTTCTCTCTTGACCAGCAGCAACCTCTTCAAGACTTCTTACAACATATAGATCCAAATATCCATCTGTGTATCCTGTGTTAGTTCTCTGAAATATTAGGAATAAGGTTAAGTTCTCTCCTTTGGCAATGAATCACAGAATCACAGAATCTATAAGGTTGGAAGGGACCTCTAGAGATCATCTAGTCCAACCTTCCTGCTCCAGCA
>JAUBOD010000613.1:2494351-2547814 GCA_032353885.1 Nothura maculosa | reverse complement strand
GTTCCACTGCTCTGTCACCCTCACAGTAAAGAAGTTCCCCCTCACCTGCAGGTGGAACCTCCTGTGCTTCAGCTTGCCAACAGCCTTAATCACACTTGATGTTGGTACTTGATATTATTGATAGGCACTTTTTTTTGCTATGGTAATCACACTATAGAGATCACCACGAGATGTTAAAGTATTATGATTTCATATCCCTATTACAATTCAGGAAGAGAAAAAAAGGAAACTCCAGAAAATATCTTATCATATTGGCTCTTATCCTGGCCTTATTCCATAGTCACTCTCCATCTTCTCTGAAGCTTTATGAGTATGTATTTGTTACCTATTCAAGATCTGAACAACTGTCTTCATTGCTTTTTATTTTATAGTTAATCTCCTGACAATAACTTGTAAATTTAACACCTTACTAGATGTTATAAAAACACTACAGGTACCGGTAATAATTGAATATATCAGTAGAAAGCAAATATGAGGTATTATAAACAATGTATTTGCCAGTTGGATTTTTTTCAACAACTGACAATCTACTGATTGAAACTTTTATCAATTTACTTGGAGATTCATGACAACTATTTTTATTTATAAAATGTGATGATTTTCTAATTGTCTTTGCTGGTTAATATCTAGAAAGCAGTTTCAAAAGGTGTAAGGCAGAGAGATAACTTATTTTCATTGAGATTACAAAAACCTGAACCAAGAAATTCTCATCTGAAGCACATTGAAGAATCCACTGCACAGCCATAAACTGAACTCAGCTCTCCTCAGTTCAATCCATTTATAATAATAGTTTCTTTTAATGAGGAGTTTCTTTTGTCTGAATGTGGACTTAAAACAAACACTGTGTTTAAGCATCATTTCAAAACTAGGTTTTAGAAATTCATAAATTGTACAGGAGTGCAACATTTTAATACATTTAACATATTCCAGGAATTTGCTGGAAAATAGTGTCCTTCTAGCTATAAGAATAAAAAAACAAGAAAGAAAGAACAATCTTAAAGTTTGAATCACAGTGGCTGCAGGGATCCAGGTGCAGAGATCTTGCAGTTGTAATTTAAAGTATTGGCCTATGTTGGCTCTGCAAATTCCATGAGCTCACTAGATGCATGTGCTACATTTTCAAGGAGAAGGAGGTTGTCAGGCATAAGATGTAGTAAAATGAATGAAAATTACTATGCAATTACCATTACTATATGAAAAAAAACCCTAATGATGGCATCACAAAATGTTGTACAACATACATAACAAGGTGTATTGGAAAAATCCTAGTCAGATAATAAGTCAGCAGAAGATTTTTAACAGTAGCACAAGATTATGATTGCCTTCACATTAGGACAACCAGATGATCCACCTAGTCTAAAAACAAAGACTGTAATGTTTAAAGATATATAAAAGATTTTAAAAGCTATTGTCCATGCTAAGTATAGACTAAATGGATAACCTGAAAATCCTTTTTGCTTCAGGTGTCCTGAAAATTAAAGACAAAACCAAAAAAAACCCACATACTCTCTTCCTGGAACAACTCATTTATCAAAAAAATCCTGCTATATTCAGTTTTGTTGTACCTTTGTCTAATGATGACGCTCAAAACTCCAGTTGCAGAAGAGTTTCACCATTTTAAACAACAAGAAAGTCAGCTTGAAAAAAACCCAAACTATTTGAAGCACAAAACAGTGATTGCTAATCTGTCATCTGAATGTTTGGCTCTATGTACTCTAATTTTTGCATCATGAATTACCCTATTTTGGGACCATATCTATTAGCAATGCACAGATTAGACTTCCCCATCTGTAATCTGAATTAACCTCCCCCCACCTCAGCAAAACACTCAGCTATCTTGCATTCAACAATTTTCTAGTGTTACATGTTAAAATAAATAAATAAATAAAGCATATTTATTTCTCCTCTACTGGTGCTAATCTACATAAATTCATGCAAAATATTCATGAATACAGAACATGCTGCGGCATTTTAAAAATAGTCATTAAAATAAATGCAAGAAGTTGCTGTAAATCATGGTTTCTCTATGAAATGAAGGTTCTATCACATTCAAAGTGAGCCATAAAATGGCACTATCAGGAAAAGTGATGTGTTTATCTAAAGTACATTTTGAAAATTTAGCACAGAGATAAAATACATTTGCTGGGAAACCTGCATAAAATGTACTAAGTTTAACATTTGCCCACTAGAAAGCAGAAAAGAAAAATAGATGCGCTTATATGCCTTGCTTCTTACATGCAGCAAGTTGGATTTTAAGATCAACAGAATATATCTAACCAAGTGTGTCAGACTTTTTCTTTAAGCCTAATATATTCATAACATAAAATGAAAAGTAACATGATTTGTTTTGTGTCACTGGGTTGTGTATTTGAATTTAATAATATCACGATACTATTCAATAGCACAGAAAGTCCAGGCAGTAACTGATTACCAAATAAAAGCAGAGAAGATTAAAAAGGGAAGTTAGGATCATTCATCTATTCAATTGTGAGTTGATCATACACAGATGGACAAATAATAGATAAGATGTAGATTAAATTTCCTTTCTTTATCTGTATTACAGGCTAGCTTTTTGTTCACTACTTCCCTGCTTTGTCTGCACTGATGCATTAAAAAAAAAGGTGCAGAGATAGTGGTTTTGTGCAAGGACATGTCTAAAGGAGCCGTGCTCTGCACTGAATAGGCAAGCAGTTCTCTTGGATTTTCATGGGGACACTTGCTTGCAAAAGCAATTAAAGCCAATCTAATGCAGCTCACATGAACCAAAAATGGGAAGAAATTGAGGTGTGCCTTTTTTAAAATTTTTCCCTAGGCGCAACTTACAAAAATGAAAATAAAGACAGCAATCTCCACCTTTTTACATTATTAGTCTCTATTACTATACTCAACATTATTTTCTTCCCCTTAGTAGAGAGATGCTTGAAAGACTATCCTGAGCATCATGTGAAAGCTCTTCTGATTAGTACCGAAGCCCCAGAGATTATGCTGGATTCCTGGGAGAAGAATAAACATCAAAATAATGATGGTCTGTGAAGAAAAAACGTGTGTTTTTTTTTGTTTGTTTTTTTCCTCAGTATTTTTCTAGTATCCAGACATGTTCAGGTCCAAAAACATGGATGAGAGAAACTGGATATTGCCAGAGGGCATCAAAAAGTATAAATCCTTTTCCTACCTTTTCAGATCTCTAAATAATTATCAAATCCTGTATCTTTTCCTTTTCCTATATCCAGTGATATCCATCCTGTATCAATGTGAATATATACCTTTGAGAGAGAGTGAGAAAATATTCCTGAAATTACTAGGGATCTCCTGTTTTTACCTTGTTTTTTGTTGTTGATATTGTTGGGGTTTTTTTGAGCTTTTTGTTTGTCTGTTTTTTTTTTAATTGTCTTTGTTTCCAGATTACTGTATAACGGCTGGATACTACTCATTTGTTCTGTCCTGAGCATAAGAATATACCAGGGCTTAGGGAAAAATAAGACAAATACCTGAGGCATTGTACAGCCAGATAAAAAGCAAGATAAATAGTACAATATTCAACTGAAACAGTCTCTCCTGGACACAGGGAGAGTAGTTTTATTCACTTGTCCTTTTCCTCAGATTGATGGATTATTCTCATGCTTGAATTGCCGTGTCGTGAAAATAAAATAACATCAAGTATCTGCTACCCTACCTTCTAAAAAAAACAAGGTAAAGATTTATGTGACCTTCATTCCCGCCTTAGCACCTGTGACCAGAACATTTATCACTTTTTCCCTGATAGCAAACCTCATACAAATGCACAAATTAATGATCCTGATAGCCTCTGTCTAAAAACCCTTCATGACCAGTTGGACGCTTTCAGTAAACAGAAGCTTTGGAAGAAGAAATCTAGTTATGTAAGTATGTGACTGAAAACAAAACCAACCCGCTCCGCAAAGCACTGCTCCTGTTTATAGCCTTATCCATTCAGCCTCATCTCCCATTAACTTGTAACCTTCTTGCAGCAATGGAGGCATCTTCTAAGCTGTTTGTATGGTGCCGTAGAAAGCTATGGACACCGAACGCAAAATGAATAAAAGATACCTTCTTGGAAATGAGTCTTCTGAAAAACAAGGTGCTGCCTGTAGATCAAATACAAACTTGCTCTGTGATATTACAGAAACAGGGCACACAGGGAATTCAGGATGCTGCTTGCATCTTGTGCGTCTTACACATCAAATTTTCCTTGTAGGCAGAGCTTATATTCTCCAGGATTAGAAAGTATATTTTTATTGATAAATAAAGAAAAATACCTAATGTAGAGATATATGTACAGCTTTATTCTGTAGCAGTGACAAAAATTAGATGTTGCCAACAGATAACTACTAAGATATCACAGAATTACTTTTAGGATTTATTTCCCATGGGACCATTTTGACAGCATCTGTTTTGGTTCTGAGGTTCAGAAGAGCTTTAGAATTAAGACAAGTAAAGTAAAATCAGCTGCAATTGCCTCAGACCTCACAGAGGTAACTAACATAAAAGTCTAAAGACTTGGTATTTAAACTATTGAATATGTATGATGACAATCAAGGTTGTGCCATGCAACTTTTTCTGTGCAAACAACTTGGCTTCTGAATACAGTATTGCTTAAACATGCTTCAGTGCAGGATTCCTTGCTTGCAAACATCGCTTGTTTTACAATGATCTGTCCAGAGGCTTGCAACCACAGTATGTTTATGTGGGGAGCTTATACTTTGTCAGTCAAACTAAAAAAGAAAAATTAAAAATAAAAATCCAAACATCATGCTGAAAGCTGTGAGCCTAAGGAATGCTTAGGCAAATTGTGTCCTGGGCTCAAGAATACTGCTACTTCATACCCCAAAGCTTTCCATCCAGAAATCAATAATTTGAATAACATTTCCATTAACCTTCCAGACTGAACTTCAAGGCAATTCTCAGTCCCATCACTAATGCTTTTTTTCTTTTTATGTTTGGCATAAAAAAAAGCCTTTTTGAATAGAGTCTGTAGTTAAACTAGAATTTTTTTTTATAAAATCAATGTTTCAGTTTTTTATCTCCGGAATAAAATAAAACGAGTTTTACTAGTTAACGTTCTAACCTTCATATCTTCTGACCATGAACCAGAAATACACCCTTGAAATGGGCAACTAAGCTGCAAATATTTTGATGCTAAGCCCATTTTGGAGTGGAAAATGGAGATTAAAAACATAAAATATGTTGCAGAATTTGTTTCCATTACAAAGATTTTATTCTCTGTTTTAAATTCTTATCTCACATTAATATAATAGGGTAATATTATGTGATCCTAGTGCTTAAAACAGCTACATTATAGTTAGAGTATTATCTATGTATGATTATTTCTGTGTAAGAAGATTAGAACTGAATATTACTGATTTTAGCGAAACTATGAGATATACATAATCTGGTTTTTGATTGTAATTAAAACAGGAAAAACTATGTGCTCCTAAATACCCCCACCAAAGTCAAATTGCTTCAACCTTGTTATTCAGATGACATTAAAACATTGAAAGTATGTAAAGACTATATGCATGTAAAGGCATACTTACAGTGAAGAAAGGCATACATTTGATAAAATAGAAAAGTTATCTTCTGATTTTTAGACAGTTTCATATAAGGAATATCAACTGAAATTGTTTTCTCATCTTACCAAACTATTGTCACTAAGACTAAGTATGCATTACACTTCTTGATAACACACAGCATTATACCTTGCGCTTTCTTGTTATCTTACGGCAGAATTGTTTCCCCATCTTTTAAGTATGAGAGGTTTCAGGCTCACTAGACTTTTCAGTGTCAATCCAAACTCTCTCTATAGCACTACATTCTTCTTGGTGCTTGTTTTGCAACTCTGGTCTGCATTTGGTAGTCAGCTTGCCTTATAAGTAGAGCACTTTCTGGATCTTAGATTTAACAGAGAAATATACTCAAATCAGAGTTCAGACTGACACACTCAGCTTTCCCTCATACTAACATTTAAATCAACAGAAACCCTGTGAAGATATTCTTCAGCACACTATTTGGTTCCTTTTTGCCAAAAATAGCCATTTTCTTGATAATTTGCTACTACTTTAATAGTTATAGGGTTTCTGGATAGTTGCAAAAACAGCCCCAGCTCCTCAACAAGGAGATAAATAGCCCTTGCAACACTCTCCCAAAAGAAACGTAGAAACATATTGAATAGTCCTAAGACTTCTTTTATATTGCTGTGTCTAATCTGGTCTCCATAAAACACCAGAGGAACTGAAGATTCTAAGTCTAATAAGAGGTTTGCACAGCAATTGTTTCCTGTGTTATACGGCATACTACAGCAAACTAAACAAGACCCCAAAAAAGCAAGAGAGTTATCTGGGCAAGAAAGAATAAGCTAATTAAAGAACACAAGATAAGTGTAAGCAGAGCAGCAACACATTTCAAAAATTCTTTCATCTTCTATGCTAGACAAGCTTAATAGTCCTTCATTCTCATCTTCACTGCCTGCCTAACTAATACACAATGATAGCAATAAGTTAAGTAACAGAAAGAAAATAAAATTGGTTCTCTTCCGAGGATTTCTTTCCCTATTGATTTTGTACCCAATAAAAGTATATTGTAATAAGTAGTGAAGTGGCATGTAATGCTGTCTATTTTACAAAACTTGAACAGTGGAGTTGGCACTGGGCATTAATGACTGGTAGATGTGCCGAAACGTGCCTAAACAGAGCACTAAGTTATTGGTAGATCTTAATGCTGTCTCTTAATACCATAATTATTTTTTTCACCTTCTGATTGTGTTTCTTTATGTCTGAGTCAAGTTTGCATCCCAATTTTCTCTAGGCACACAGTGATGTTAAAGGTATGTCTATAGTCATGTTTATACTGCTAATAATAAAGCCTGGTAGATAGTTCAAACAGTGTACCACTAATCCAGTGAAAACTGCTTCCCAGTTTGCATGTTCCCTTATATTGCAGTAATCTCTGGTTACTAATAGTCACTAAAGGAGTGTCTAGATTGTTTTAGGAGATAGATAGGATTTTCAAGGGACTGTCTCTAGTATCTATGGCCCTGACAGCACCATGGCTATCATCACTCTAGATCTCCACCACTGTTCCAAATGGATTTTGAAAAGTCTCTAATCTTTCCTAAAATGCTAATGGGATTCTTCCCATCACGTCTTGACTAGAACACCCTTAAAAACTAGAAAGTCTCTGTTTTATGCTATGAAATAGTCCTTATGGTGGGCCGAAACAGAACACATTTTACTTTTTTAAAAAAAAATTGAAAAGGAAGGGGAAAAAAAAAAGCTAATTTAAGAAGTCTCAGAGGAGGCCCCAAGATAAGTGCTAAGTTATTTGGATGCAACTGGTCCATATTTCTCAGGATTAGAAGTGCATTTGTATAGATGTAGCCCAAGCACTCAGTTAGCAGCATGGACTTCTGCTTCTTGGGATTGGTGACTCAAGGAGATGTATGTTCATTTTTTAATACCTAGCACTCATTATGTGTTTTCGAGCTTTCTCTGACAAACTCTGGGTGCCAATGTGGCAATTGGGTGAGTCCAATTCTCAAGTCAGTAGAGTGCAATCTCCTTTAATGAAGGCAAATTATAGTTCCCACAGTGCCAGCAGCAGATGGTTGGGGCCTTCTAGAGAACCACATGCTCAGGCATCAAAGTGCAGACCTACTTAGATATCTGTGTTCAAATCTGCTGCCCAAGTGCCAATTTAATGATATATGATGAAGCACAAGTTTCCTTCAGCAAGTCAGTGTTTCACAGTAAGACTCTGAATAGCACAGAGGAAAGAGGTAGAATAATTAACAATGTAGATAGTCATCTTGAAAACCACAGTCATCCTGAGAGGCAAACTAATTGCTTTTTCATTGAAAATCATCTACCTGGAGACTCTTGTACTGCAAATAAGAAGCCACCTCTAAGTCGAAAGGTGACTTTTTAGGAACATTCTCAGAAGAACAAGGGTCAAAAGGACTGTGCTCCATAACGATTACCTAATTCAGATACTGATCTGAAAGTACAGTACCCAAGACGAAAACTGGGGGCTCAAATGTCTCTTCAAAAAGTTAAATTCAAAAGGAACCAATGTACCTAACCAGGGGCAAGAAAAGCAAGTAACATACTTGCAATAGCAGAAACTTACATCTGGCGTATATCTAAGGCTGCCATTGGTCAATTAGAAAGTCTGACCTAAAATAGTCCCTCTGTATTTCCCCTCTTCTTCCACATAGTAGCTAAACCTCCTCTCAAAAACCCTGTACAATATATCATTTGGCATTTGTGACCATATGTCACTTTCCTGACAGCTATCTCATCTACTGCAAGGCTGGGGGCAAATATCTCCACTGAAGTGAACCTTTTAAAAGAGGCAAATTTACACCACTATTTTGTCTAAGCCATGTATGACCCGAGTACAATTTGACAAAGTCTTGCTCTAATCTGACTCATTCGCCTAGCAGCTCTCATTTAGTGGTGGAGTAAACAATATAACATTTTCATAATTTAGAATTATGCATTCAAACAGGAGAAATTAATATTAGTCCAAAGTAATTTACACTGTTAATTAGGCAAGAGTTCTAAATAATTACATGCATTTTCCTCCTCCATTTATAGATCATTGTAACAACATCCAGAGCTTATTGGACAGCAAGCCTAAATTCTGATTGCTGCCTGGTAATTTAGCCCTTAGCCTAAGTTTCATATTAACCTCTGGGATGTAAAGTATTTATGAGCTGCTTGACTCCAAACCACCAGTGTTCTGAAAAAAACTCTCTAATAATAGAAATTAATTCAGTAAATTAACATTGCATCGTCTCACAAAACTATATTTAGGCACAACTGACTGTAGATTCTGTTTTTATAACAACTTTGTCCTTGAAATTTCTCAACAGAATATGCTCCACTTTTATTAGATAGTGTGAGTCTCAGTGGCAAAGGATCAATGATGACATGAGAAGGGGCAGAAATACATATCTTCAGGATGTAGTCATGATATATTCAGGTGCAATAATTATTGGGCAGATGCTATTTTCTAGCCTTTGCAATAGCCTGTAATAACAATAGAAATATTCTCAACAAGTTTAGGAGTGTACAACATAAGGAATTAGTTTAGGAAGTTTTACCTCAATGCACAAGAAACAGGCAAAGATCAGAAAGAAATTACTAGCTTTCACTCAGTCTTCCCATTTCAAAAGACTAGTGAATGGATTAATCCAAAACGATGCATTCTGCAACATTAATCACCACATTACAGATTCAGATTACACTTGCTTTGGAGAAGAGTAGCAGGGGGTCTCAATTGCTTGATACTTCATGCCTTGAATAATTCTCCTTTTGTGTTTCTTTGAGAAAGATAATATATGCAAGAAAAAATATATAAAAAATTTAGTTCTACCTTATCAATGTTATGAAACATTTTTTCCACATTGTATTAACATTATTTCATACAGTGAAACTTAAAAATCTGCAAAAGATGTTACATCATGTTACTTTGTGTTCCTTTTCTTGTTTTCAATAAAACCATGAAACTGATTTATTTATTGTGGGAAAAAAGGCCCCTATATTTTCCCCAAACTACTAGATTGAGCAACATAATCAATTTAAAAGTTCATCTTTTTAATCATCTCTATACCATATAGAGGAATCTACATAAGTTTTAAAGTAGAAGTTACTGTAATGTAAGCTCTCTGTAAACAGGAGATAAATGGTTACTCCTCTTTCATAAAGATGTATCGCAAAAAATGCTTGTAAATTTGGAAGAGCTACAATGACTGAGGAATATCATTAGGTATGAAAAAACAGAGTATTAAAAATGTCCTCAGTTTTATTTTTACATTGCTTTAGTTTGAAACCAACAACACAAAACTATTTACAGACTCTTTTCAGAGAAAAGTTCTCATAGAAAATAGATGCTTCTTTCTTAAACTGCCCACATATACAGCAGGTAGAAAATAAGTATGAGAGTGCTAAGACTCTCATAAGGAATTAGGAATTAAAGGAATAAGGAAGATCAGATATCAGAGAAAGATGCAAAGTTGTTTCATCTCCTGTTGTACAAGGAGACTAACACTGTAAAGATATGTTCCAAGAACTTTTAAACAGCAATAGTTTTATTTGCAATAATTCTCAAATATATATTTTTTACTTGGCCTAACATTTAGCCTTAGTGGCAGAGTCCTTGAGTTTCAGTAGATTGCTTACGTGTACAGCATGAGCTAAATCGTGGTTGCAGATCTGAGATTCTCCAAATCTTCCTTCCCTTTGCCATATCAGTTTGCATCACATGACAAGCTCGCCCTCCAAGTAAAAGCCAGGAGGAACAGCAGGAGTTTTACTTTTATCTCTGGTCTAGACTGAACTATATCTGTAGATTAGCAGTTTTACTCATCTTTAAAATGACAAACCAGAAATTTTGCAAAGTGATCTCAGCGCTTAGATAAAAATGCTATGTGAAAAACAGCTTTTGTTGGTTTCTTAGTTTCACTGCTGCAAAAGAAACAGTGTGGAGCTACCAGAGAGTTCACAAAATCAAAACAGTTTCTCTCAAGATCAGTGATCCTAAACTTGTCACTGCTGCCACTCAAGAGAGGGAACTGAGCTTCTCTGTGGCAGTGTGTGTGTGCACTTGTCTATCTGACTAATAACATTATTCTTTCTTCTCATTCACATGACAAGTGAGGACTGACAGACTCTAAGGATTATGAACGCTTTATTCGAAGTGGATTAAGAACAGGCTCAATAAGGAGATGAAAGTTATCTGTAAGTCAAAAAGAGATAAATTCAATGGAAAGCCAACACAGATTTTTTTTTAAAAAAATGTACATTCAATATTCATTGCTGTTTTAACTCCCATCCCACTAAGTTTCAGTAACATAAAATACGTTGTTTTTTTCAACTATATTGGAGTTTGAAGTATAGCAAGAGTTTTACTTTGCTGTTCATCTCTACATGTAAATGCCGCAAATAACAGAAAATGATTGTCATTGATACTGAGAAGAGGAAAATCTTTATATCTGAAGTGAGCAAAGATATAGGGCATGGGCAAAGACATGCCTAAGCTGGGCACACCAGTACTGTAAAGCGTATTCAATAACACTATATTGATAAAAGGTAAATCAAAAATCACAATGAACCATTGACTTTTGCAAATTTGACATGCACAGGAATATGCAGAATTCAGTATTTTATGCTAAAAACATGAATCTTAAGTTTTCAGTTATGAGTATTAACCCTATCCCAGAACTGCCTTCAAGTTAAACTTCATACCTAGATCACATTGAGTAAGAATACAGTTCTCCTTTCTCATTTTCAGTGGTTTTTGTTTTTGTATCTTTTTTTCTTTCAGTTGGGTAATATGAAAAATACTGTAATACAATAAACTTCTATAAACAGGACGATAGTAAGCACACTACTCTGTAAACATAGAAACACACATCATAAGCATGTCACATATACTAAAGAGAAAGATATTTAACTCCTATACAGTCTCTACTACATAGAAATGTAGAAAAATGCGTGCTAAAAGTAAGGTAACATTTCCTTGAACTGTAGTTAAATTAACTAATGGCCAAAGAATGAGGTTCCATTTATTTATTTATTTTTCACAAGTCTGAACCTCTCATCTCTTCTAGGTAAGAAGATAGAAGCTTGACTGTAGTTGGACGTCAATGAATGCTATACATGGAAAGAGGTTACCAAACACGCAAAACTGAATGCTGCTCTCACAATTACTGGGCTGCGGAATTTGGATTACCAGAAAAATAAGATCAAATTTAAACAATATTTTCAGTAGCCATCAGGATATTCCCCCACAATTTGTTGGCAGGGAGGGAAGGTGGAGGGCGAACGGGGAAGCAGAGCCAGCACGTTCTGCTATGGGTCTTGGAATGTGCAAGCTAAAGTTTCCCAGCCATGCATGTTCATCTGCATATAGTAAATCAACTATGGATTTATTAAATCATGTTGTGCTCAAAAGACTACTTACGCTAACAGTTAACACCAGATTCTTTCCTCTTCCTAACTGGCGAGGGACCCTCGCAAAGCCCTTTGTGCTACTGATCCACTTGGAAATAACCCATTACCAAAAGCAACAACCAAAGAGCATCTCCAGAACTGTTTTATTATTCCCATTCATGGTTCCTTCTTCCAGGGTCAATTATTGCATTTAATACACTGCATTAATACATTTAATTGAGTAGCAAAATTCTAACTGGTGCAAAGACTAATTCAGACAGAAACTGAAATCCTTCCCAGGCCAAGCCTGTGTTCTCTTCTGCAGCCTATGTTATTCTGCTATGAAGGATATTCCTATTTTTCAGCCTGATTGGAGCAGGTAGGATTAAGTTTGTATGGTTCCTTCCTGTTTTACAGTACAGGTAGATTTGACAGCAGGCAGTCATTTCACAGAGACCCCTCACTATAATGGACAATGAATTGTAAGATGTCTAAAGTAGTAGTTAGGATAAATAAGGTTAAGAATATTCTTTTCAGAAGGAATAACAACTTCAAAATTTGTGTACTACCTGATATACAGCTACATGTATATGAATGAATGGTTGCAGAAATGGAGTGAAAATGAAGGTTACCTGATAAGTAGCATAATTAAAACCTGCAGGCTGTCTTTTTGTATATATGATGTTAACAAGTTTCATATATAAAAGCCATGTTTCCAGAGGTTTTAGCTGTTCCTTTTCACGGTTCATATCGCTTAGACTGAGAAATGACAGACAATAAATGAATGTCCAGAATCTTCTGCCCTATAAAACTTCTGTCAGCAGGGATTATATGAGATAGAGTCATGCAGAAATTAATGGCTTGTGCATAGAGTAAAATAGTTGATTCTGATAAACTGGATTAAAAGAAAAAAGTAACATCATTAAGAAAAAAAGAAAAAAGGGGGAAAAATTAGACTTGTTATAGTAGAGGAAGTCAATGAGCCACCCAACCATTCTATCCTTTTAAAACCATATTAGGAACCATTTTCTTTTATAGTATAACAGCAGTAACACTCCATCTGCTTTCAGTGTGCTCATAAGGTACGACTTCAAATTAAAAACAGCCTCCAAGAGCTTTGTGTTTAGATCATGCAAAGGAAGATCTTCTTACTTATAAAATTCTTTGGCGAAAGCCAATAGGCTAAAACAATACTGTTACTTTACATCTGACATTTTAATACATAACATTTCTGTAGTTGAAGCAATCTAAAGAAAAGCTCCTAATGGCAATATCTTTAACTACTCCACTGTGTTTATACAGAAAGGCAGTACAAAACACGAAACAGTAAGCAAATAAATGCTGTTCCTTTTTATGTGAACTGCAGGTTCTTTATGTCTTCCTTAATATTCCAAGCTTTATCAGCTATTTTTTGGCATGCAACAGGGCATGTGTGCTTGCATAGAGAAAGCTGTTAGAGTTGAGGAGGGAATTGATGGCTAGAAAGCAGAGGCTCAGGTGAGGTTAAAGAGAAATGAACTGAACTCAAGAGGCATTTTGGATTGTGAAAAATAAAGACAGGAAGAGTTTTCAGCTACAGCTTGAATCCAGACTCAGACTAAAATTGTTTTTCTAAAATTGTTGCCTTTCTTCAACTTTTCTTTACCAAAATTATTTGATAAGTTTCTTCTCAAGACATTCTCACAAGCACAATTTTTAAAAATAAGTCAGTTTTATGAAAACTAACACACTACTGTTTTTAAACTGATTTGACTCTTCTATCACTATGCAAAATAATACAGATGAATAGTCCTAGGTGGACTTACGAAGAAAGGTAGAAATCATGGTAGGAGTTTAGCCTAATTATTTGATTCAGTAAGGAGGGAAGCAAATTTTTACAGGAGGAAATAGAAATGAAGATGAGTTAGTCTGTATAAAACAGACCAGATAGATAGTCATGGAAATGGTTTCTCACTGATGAGATGTTCTGAAAAGGCAATGCACTTTAAAAACATTCATATACTCAGAGAAGACAAAAATTGCCTAGCCTACTGGCAGTCTAGTCTACTATACCACTGGGAGAACTGGGGGAAGCAGTAACGAGAAAGGAAAGCTGAACTTTATGGAGGAAATTCATAACAATCAAGTTTTATAGCATTGCAGGGGACAATAATAAATTGGGTACTGTGACAGTCCATATGGAGCAGGAATGGATGTTTTAAGTCCAAAGATGTTGCTGTTATAATCACTGATGGCCAAAGAGCACAGAAAGGAAAGCAAGGAAAAAAGGGAATTAAAGTTCTTATTTGATTTTGCTGCAAGTGGAATGACAAAATAGGAGAAAAAGAAAAATAAAGGCAGAATCCTTGGCATAGCTTACTTTCCCAAGAGCAGTGTCAGAAGCACAAAACTTTTCCAACATTTTTCTTGTTTCTGTTCCACAGTGTCATGTAAAGAGATTCAGATATTCTTACAATCTAAAGTACCCTGGATGCTCATCTATCATCAAACTCACTTTACCCATAGTGCATGAGAATGAAGCGAGCAGAAACTATTCAGTGCTTTACTGAATTATTGTACGTCACTGTTATCACAAAGTCCATTATATGAAATGAGTGTTTTTATTTAATTTTATTTGACTACTGGAGCCTCTCAGCAAGTCAAAAGTTAGAGCTAACATCAGGTTATCTGCTTATATAAAACTCCTCATAGCTTTTCAAATGTCAGACGTGAATCTTGTCTTCTGCAATGTCAACGGAATTAGAATTGGACTAAGCTAGTGTTAAAAAATAGCAATAACTCTGGATATCATAGCCATATAGAAATAAAGCTATATAAATATTAGTCTTTCAGATTTGCTACATAGATGATAAAATGGGTGCTGTGGCAGTTAGTAACAAATCCCATATGATGTTGGCCATCTCTACATCTTCAACAAATGTACTCATCAGTAATAAAAGGTCTACTCCATTCCCATTTGATGCAATTATAGGTCAGCATATAAATTTCATTGCTTGAGCCCACACATGAAATTTTTATGCAAATATGTCCAAATCCACATACATATTAAACTCACAGTTACAATGTTGTTCTATATTATCCATTACCATAAGTTGCAGGCATATGTGATTCATCTCATTAAACCCACGTCACCATCTTAGCTGCTTAACTTTTTTCCATTTAAATTTATTCTAAATTTTAAAATTTCATGGAATATCAAAACACTATTACTAAAGAAAAAATGCATTGCTTTCTGATAGCTATAATTAATCCTGTGCCCATGCATATATTCAGAGAAATACACGCCCCTCTCCCAAATATATGTATATATATTTATTTTAAAACATTACCCTGTGTAAACATGTATTTCTCTTACTTACAGGATGTTGACCAAAAAGAACAATTCAGTCAGACAAAAGTAAATCCAATATCTATGATGGCAGCTTTAAAATGCAGAAAGGTGGAATAAGGTTAGCACAAACCTTCTGGGACCAAAAGGTTCAAGAGCTTCTTTATCAAAAGTTTAGTTAATATGTGCACACAGGATTTCAGTTCACTGTACTGATTTATTCCTGGTCTTGTGGAAAGGTTAGATTTGTAACTGTTTAAATAGCAATTCAAAATATTTTGATTTTTTCCCCCTCTACCTTACACAAACTACCCACATTGCATGACCTGTCAGGAGAAGCAGCATGATTGAAAAAGTACAAAAGCACAGTATAGAGCAGGAAATAAAATGACGGTCTTCTAAACTCCCATCTACATCCTGGCCAGGAGACCATGATTCCTCCAAAATATGGAGCAGTGAGAGGAGGTTCACAGAGAGTCAGAGCGAGCAAGTCTCTTTTG
This sequence comes from Nothura maculosa, assembly GCA_032353885.1. NCBI lineage: Eukaryota > Metazoa > Chordata > Aves > Tinamiformes > Tinamidae > Nothura > Nothura maculosa. The sequence goes on along the minus strand of JAUBOD010000613.1, from coordinate 2,532,038 downwards.
ACCTTCCCTTTAGCCCCTAGAGAGGTAGTTCTGGATGGCTACATTAGACTTCAGCTGTGATCTGTTGTCTGGATAACCCTGCTTTTGTCTGTGACTGTTGTGATGGAGTGTGTCTGCTGAACTTTGCTCTCATTTTTTTTTCTGTTGCTTTCAAAGGATACTTACAGAGGTATTTGAATTCCTCTGCAGAGGCATTGTGGAAGAGTCTGTCTTTCACAGGGGACCAGCAAGGAATGCTATGGTTCAAGTTTGAAGAAAAAAAGGAAATTGTATTTCATTCTGTTCATAACTAATCTGTGACAGTGCTTTCCACAGGATATTGTGAATGCTTAACTCATATGTGATGCAAGTTAGAGATAGAAATGTCCATATGAGAAATCTGTTATGGACTAATACCTATAAGTAGTATCTCTGGCTAGAAAGGAAAAAAAATATGTTGTCATTTAGGGAAGCATTTGGTGGATGTGCTTCACTGTATGTCAGTTATAGTCCTATACTTTTCTATATTTTGGTCTAGGTTGGAGGTAGGACCATGGGTTATTCATACATTCTAACGTTGCACTCATTGAAGAGTCTCTGAAAAGCCAGTCTGAGAAGGAAAAAAAAAGTAGCAAAGAGCTGAGCGGCTCCCCTAGCTCCAGCACACAGCATCAAAGAGAAGTCCACAGGAATGAGGACACAGTGAGGAGAGACAAAGAAAGGAAAGAAAGGAAAGAAAGGAAAGAAAAGAAATAAGATTAAAAACCCTCATTTTATTTTTAAAAGAATTTTTCTTACGCACTTTTAATAAGTTAAACCTGAAGGTATGGGGAGCTATCAAGGTGTTTGCAGTGTGAAACTTGTTCAGCTAGGGTGGTTTACGAGAGCAGAAGCAACTGAGCTTACACCCAAAAGGGTGTTCTCTCTATCACATGGAAACATTTCCTATTAATATCAAAGACATCTCAAAAGTTGGAAAAGTAAACAGGGCTGTGCAGTAATGGAACAAAAGCCTTGAAACGAAGACTTTCTATACCTGCTCACCATAAAATCTCTCAGAGAAAAAAATTACGATTCATAGAAAAATGCTCAACTGCTTATATTTTTTCCCTGTATTTTAAGCATTGAAGTTACACCAGCTCTTACTGTGTTTGTACATAGCCAAACACTGCCAGCAAAAATGAGTAATATATGTAATGAGCAGCAAAGAGTTCTCTGTCTTCTTGGCCCCACAGTGCAGCTGTAATTATTTGTATCACCAGCTCACCACTGCCATTTTATGTTTCAGGGAAGAAGAAAAAGAGATGGGCTCCAAAAAAAGGCATAAGTGTGATAATTAGGAAAAGGTAAAATTGCAAATTGCGAAAAAATAAGGTCATTGAATATAGTCTGAGTTATCTGTTTGACCACATTAGTTGGATGTTAATTTTGTTATATAAAGCTAAACTCAAGAGGGCAAATTGATTCATTCGTTTGATTGACCACACGTCAAAATTAACTCTTGTGTAAAAGTCTTTACTGAAGTACATTATAACTTGCAAGATACCTGCAAGGCTTTTATCAACCCACCTGCACTATCTAAGCAAACAACAAGAAAAAAAGATGTACTAGTCTGCAGTAATAAGGTGGGCTGGCAGATAGAAACAGTAACTGGAGATTTTAAAAAAATAAATAAAGGAAAAAGTCAGAGGTGACCATCACAATAAGCAGCTCTCTGTAAAAGGTAGCTTCAATCAAACTGAGAAAGAATAAAATAGCAGCAGAACAAAGACTTCACGAATCTCATAAGCATACTGAAGCCAAGACAGGTCAATCTGGGCATAGTTGCTATAGAGGGATTGCAGAGATAAAAGTACAGAATTAACCAGCCTCAGATCTTAAGGCAGTTGCACAGGCAGTTGAAAATATCAGTTCATCTGTAAAATTTGCTTTCTTTAGCTACAGCAGCAAGCCTCAGATAAAGAGTCAAGGCTATTCACCCACATTAAAAGCTAACTTTAGGAGATATTAGTTTGAGTCAGATGTAGGCTACAAGTAAAAGTAAAGGAGTGGAGCTTTTACAGACTTTACATGATTAAAGAAGGAAGAAAGAAAAGTCTCTTCAGTAAGCACTTAAGAACTCAGCTACAAAGATGAAAACTATTGTAAGCTAAGAATAAAGCATAACTCTAAGAAAACCAGCTAAATCAGAAGGAACTACACGTCTGAATATCACTAATTTAGAAAATAAAGCTTACTGTACTTTAAACACATATTACAGCCATTCTACTGTTTAAACTGCTAGGAGCTTACTGCCCAAACTGCTGAAATGCACCATTGTGATGCCAGGCAAACACTAATATTCCCAGCAAACAAATACAAACTGTAGCTTTCTATCTTTGCCATCTTGACAGGTGTGAGTGGAACACATGGTAACTCCATAGAAGCTGAATTTAAAGTTACATCCTTTTGGCACCACAAGGATAAGTGCATAGAGTCAACTGCAAATCCAAAAAAGCTCACCTGGGAAAATACTTGCGCAATGAAAATACAATGAACTTCACATCTGCCAAGGAAAAACCAACATTAACGCAAGCCTTCAAATATTTTGAATACATCTCTGAAATGGGAAAGAAAAGCTTTCTTTAATCTACAAAGTGATATTAGTTTTACTCAGCAAATTATAATACTTTATTATAATATCCAAAAAATGTATGAAATTAGCTCAATACTATCAAAGCTAAGATTAACAAGATTATAACAAGCAGTTTGGATTTACAATAGCAACTAATTGTAGATGAGTTTTAGCAAGAAGTACACCACTACCTGAATAGAAAATAGTGTCTAGTTATCCCTGTTGTCTACTTTGACATTCTTCTTAAGGGCTAGTTTTCATAAATCAGAAGAGAAAAAAGGCAATTGTAAGACATGCTTTTCCCAGGTGTAAGAGTAAAATGGCTAATTAATTTTCCTTTTTATTATATTGGCTGCTATTTATTATCTGTGAACACCTGATGGTAAAAAGCTATAAAAAAAAAAAAGGCCTCCAAACCTCCCAAGAGAGAAAGTAATAGAAGCAAAACTTTCCTTCTAGAAAGGGAGCATTTGAATTCCATTTTATTTCAAGGCATCACCAGATTCAAATTTTAGTTCAAGTATAATAAATCCACCCTCACCATGTCTTCAGTTAAAAAGAGAGTAAAACAAAAGGAAAAAAAAGACTTGTCAGTACTAAATAATAACAATGCATATCAAACTGCCAAAAGGTGACATCTCAGGTGTATACTGATACATGCAACGATGCAAGCTCTTAATTTTGTTGTGGCTGTTTATCAGCCTCATGTCAAGAAGACGGTTAAGAATCTCTAAATTTGCTCTACTGTGAACGGAGCTCTTTAGGGACTTGCCTGTCAGAACGACAGGCAATACACTGTACGTAAAGCACAGCCAATTACACCAGGAGAAGTCATGCTCAACTCAGCAGTTATTTCGTATTCTGTTACTCAGCCTTGTCAAATAGTACCTGCAGGAAACTAACACCTACAGCTTCAGGTAGGAACATAGTTCTGCTAAAGACTGGTGATTTGTCCACATATTTTGCAGCAAACATTTGATTTTGGTACGTGACAAGCTTTCTGGCAGTCCACGAGGCATGCTGCCGAATGCCTTGGCCTGCTAAGAAGTTCAGAAGGTGGCAATCCAAGGACTGCAGTTTCCAGCATCTCAAATTCCCATTCTCCGTGGGGACTTCCACAGTATGTCTGGTTGGCTGCCAAAGAAGAACATTTCCTGGATTTCTAAGTATGGACTGACTCCTCAGACATTATACTGATAAAAACCCAACAACTTCTAAGGCCAAGAAATTCTATTACCTACAGTCTAGCCACGGTTCCCAGGCTTGCAGTGATATGTCAGTCAGCCAGCTGTCAATGAGCAAGCACAAACAGAGGGCTCAAAGCATGAACTCTCCATTTCAGGGACTGAGTCTACATCACAAACTGGTTAATACTCCCAGAGCTGGCCTGTCCCGTAGCCAGAACTCCATCTCTGACAAAGGCATCTCAAAATGTTTGGCTGCCAGTGATTCTAGTGAAAGTCATATGACATTTTTCCATCAATTTCTTTCCTTATCAGTGTTTAGAAAAAAAAAAAAAAAAAAACAACCCCTTTTCAACTGATTGATAATCTGCACTCCAGTTTCGCATGTTGCTTTTGCTAAATTTGTTCCACTGGAGACCTTCTACTCTGCTTCCATGTGTTCATGTTTCCTAATGATAATGAGGTTAGAAAATGCTCATCTTTTTCAAAAAGTATCCTGCTCTTTCCTTAGATGGCTGTTAACTCTTCAGACTAATAAATTTGCTAAAAGAAATTCCAGAAGTCATCTAAAGTGTATTAAGTTCTTGACCCCTAACAGACAACTTTTCACGTTGAAAAAAAATAAAGAATATATAGTGTCTTCAGTTTCAATTTCTCAGAGATGGATGGCATCAGCCACTTGTGATTAAAGTCTGCTCCAGGAGATAGGATGTTTTATCTCTGCTGACATATTTCTGTGATAAATACTGTAATACTTCCTTCCTCACTGTCATCTTGATGCTATTAACCATAGGGTGGACAGACCCTGGTAATGGCGTTCTGAGTGATGTCTGCAATTGCTTAGGAGGAGAACACTCTTGTTAAAGTCCTGGAAAGGTTCAAGACTTACAGAGATAACCCCTAGCTGTGAAAAGACTAGAAAATTATAGCAGAACTGTTCATACATAACAGTAACAATATGTTTGTTGCTGCTGAAGATCAAAATAAATCTTTACAAATAAACTCAAATGATTATTTACTGAATGATGCACTCAGGACCTGTAAGTTACATCTCTCAGGTAAGATGAATGTCATTTTGTTCATCTGTCCATGTTATTGGTTATCACCTTTACCACTGCGCTTAAGTACTTCGAGGGTCCCCCTAAATACCAGCAAGGAAGCAACGGGCACTGAAGACCATCAGCTCTCATCCTCCACAAGATGGAAAGCGAAGCAAAAGAGGATGGCAAAGGGAAAAGAGATAAGTAGCAGATTCTGATAAGGATATCCAGTAGTTTTGATTAATTAATCTCAGGAAGTTTTGTGAGGAATTCCATGAGGATTTAGAAGCAGATTGCAAAGTATCATATTGTCAGGGGAAATTCAAAGTAAAGGAATGGAAAATACTCTGCAGAGGAGGAAAAGTTTAAGTTTTATATTCACTGATGGGTTCTACGTAATATCCTCTGAGGAAAATCAGCAAGGAATCACTTCAGAGCACTCAATGAAGATGTTGTACTCAGCACATGTGACTTCTAAAAGCAGTGAAAGACTACAATGCATAAAAGCAAAACTTTTATACGTACGTGATAATTACATAAATATTTATTAAGATACCATGATTTACCTTTGTCTAATTAAGGCTATAACAAAATCCCTAAATCCTTACTGACAGAAAACTCATGAAAACTTAAAGAGATAATTCTATTTAATCCATTTCCCATTGTGACCTTAAATCTTGTCAGGTGCCTTAAGTAATTAAAAATATCTTTGCTTATTCCTTAGGAGGCATATGTATCAGTAAACTCACAAGTCATGGCTTACACAGGTAACTAATGAAGAAAGTAGTAGACTCACAAGGACGAAGTAATATCATATATAAATTGACTTTCTGTTATATAAAAGATATTTTAATCACAACTTCTCATTGTGAGTTTATTCAGATTATCACTGCTTAAAAATTTGAAAATTCCAATTTTGTATGAAACTACCTACATTCTTGAATTATTGCTATGAATTATTGCTAAGAATGTTATTCTTGTAAGCACCAATCTAAGGAGGAAACCACATCCCAAGAGCAATAAATGTATACAGTAGTCATCATGTTCTGGGCCTTAGCTGAAAATTATTTAACTATTTTTCGTATCTCTATTCAAAGAAAGGACTAGTTGTCACATGCAGAAACTAGATTTTCCAAAGATTATGTGAAATAATGTTGAACACTATTCCTACCAACTCCAAAACTTCAATGTGAGTTGATATCCCACCCTCAAATATTTTTTGAACTATTTGACAATAAGTAACTCTTAAGAATGATCTCTTAAAGAAAGCTTCTTCAATATTAATCAAATTAAATCTCTAAATGAAATAACATGAGACTTATGTGAAATTATACATTCACAGTTAAAAACACTTAAAACAAATGAATAATTCATTTGTTCTAAATTCATACATTAAAACTAGCCTATTTCCAACACCTTTATGCTTTGTTTTGAGAAACTAAATGAGAAAATATATGTCTTGAAATTCATGAGTCCTGTTCCCTATTGTTATTATTTAATTACACTTCATTTAAGATATAACAATCAGATTTTAAAATTTTATTTACAGAAAATATAGGAAACAAAAATAATGCAGAAACTCTTACATAACATGGCTGAGGCTTACATAGTTTCCTCCATTTCTCATATCATCAGTGCAAAACAGATAAAGAAAAAAAGGGCTAGAATGAGATAAAAATCATCAGTGCCTTTAGGTGTAAAATGAGTTTCACAGAGACAGTAGGTAAGATTCCTTGAAAGGAAACTTAAAACTACAACAAACCATTTTTCATTACAAAAGCCAACACTGAGAGCTGGGTCATAAATCATGGACAATATATATGTGACAGAAAGCTACAAACTACTGTGAAGATGAACGTACAAAGTGTGTCCTTAGAGACTTATGAAGCAGAAGTCCTTGCTCAGACAGCTTTCACAGGTGATAGGTAAAACATCTAAAAATACTTTACAATTTCATAAAAAAAACTTTCAAAAGCAAAGAATATACAAAAAAAACTCCATATGTCTCTATTAAAGAGGATATACAAAATGATATACACTTGAAATTATCTGTTTATGTTAAACAAAGGCCATTGTAATAAAAAAGGCAACTTTCCTCCAGCCTAAATTACTGTCAACTAAGGTGTCAACTGAAGAACAAAACACAGAGGAGGAAAAAAATGGAGAGGCATAGAAAAATTCAAATAACAATGCCATTAACCTGCAAGAGAAGCATTGCAAGCTACCCATGCATTTGCAAAGCATGAGTAGAGCCTAGCCCACCTGAAAGGAATAAGGGTAGGACAGAGAAAGGAAATAAAAAATAAATTAATAATAATAATCCAGAATAATCAAGCAGAAGGCATAGTCCCATACAGGGCTCAATCACCTGTCTCCTAAGACCCCATTTTGGTACAGGATGGAACTCATTTGAAAAAAAAGATATTGCAACCACCCTTGAATGTTTCAAAGAAGGTTAAGCAGGTTGACCTGCAATTTACCTGGGTCCTTAACGAAAAAAAAAAAAATGAACAGCAAGTTATTTAGTGTCTTATTTTTATAAAGAAGGCAAGCAGTACAGGCACTTTTAAGACTGCAGTGACTGCAGAGTTGTTGGAGTTGGATAGTGTACTGATGAGGAACACTGCTACACATCTGTGTGCCTAGGCACATGGACCCATGTACTGCAAGTGTGTGTATATATAATATCTTTATGTATATTGTTTATGTGTATACACATGTGTATACACGCATTTACTTTTTCTTACTGGAGCTCTTTGCTTTCTGTTTCATGCTATGGAGACCGTGATTAGCCCTGTGGAAGGAAGGCTCGTTGCTAGGGGAGCTTTGGTTTCCAGTGCCATTCACAGGCTTATCCTTTCACAGGGCAGCATAGACTTATCCCTGCAATCCATTAGCCATGTCCTCAATGCTGATAATCTTGAATAATAAAACTGAGTCTGGAAAGTCCTTCCTTCCTCCTCCCATGCAAGCTCTGCAACATATAGGAGACAGAATACTGTTGGCTGACACTTTATGGGCTTGGAATTTGCCTTTCAGCTGCAGAACATTATGTAGCCAAACCCTTTAATTCCATTACCATTATTACTTTATTAACCTTTCCTCTGCTTAATGGGTCCACTCTCTCAGATGCTGATCTAACAATTATTCTCTGTATTTAATTTTAATCTCACCTTTTTCTGCTCTACCTAGCTTACATCATTTTATTCAAAAAGGTCATTTTAATTCCAGTTCATCTGCCAATCACATAAAGAAATTACAATTTTTCTAAGATTTAAAACACTGCAAAGTCATTTTTTTATTTCATACCACAGCACATAAATTGGAAAGTACATCTTAGGAAGTGGGGAATATGCAGACACATATGAAGTTATCCTATCATGTGTTAATATTCTATCAAATTGCCTTTTTTGTTGTCGTTTTAAGCTTTACAGTTGAGACTCTGTAGACCAGATAAATCTAGACATTCAGATACTCATGGTTATGGACAGTCCCTTTGCAAGCCTATCAGTTCAGGCATGCAAATCTCTCGGCTGAATGATTATATTACATAGACAAATCCAATACTTTCCTGTATTATTTTCATTCAAATCTGACTGCAATATAAAAACATTTTTCTCTCAGTTGTGAAGGGATTTGGAGGTTCCTGATACTGAATTCAAAGGGAGTTATGTTTTGTGTTATCAAATTAGAGATAGGAAAAAAACAGTAAACAGCAAATGTTTTAGAAAACCATTTTTTTCTCCCATTCTCCAAGTTCATGAGTCACAATTTGTGAATTCAGGTCAGTCTGCCAAATAGCTCAGATTTTTTTTATGAGATTAGAATCACCATTAGAGATTTTTATGAGATTAGAAGCACTCTTTGATGAAGAGAAATTTAAGCCTGCATCTTACAGGACATAGCTTAAGTGCTCACAGAATTGTGCTGTTAGCTGTTCTGTAAGGAGCATGCTCTAAATTAATCATTGACCTCTCCACCTGTACTTAAGTACCTATACTTAAGAACAATTGGAGAAAATATATCCAAAAACAAATGACACTAGTAATGCCTAGTGATATTAGTAAGACATGCATGAATGAGTGCTTGCATTTTATTATCAGGCCCCCTGAACATTTATTTATAAAAAAGTTACATATGAATAGTAAGATCCAGCTACTGAAATACTGCCTAAGTCATCCCATAGTTTGTAGTTAAGAATATTTTTCTGGATGATTCAAAACAATGTTCTCAGGGGTAATTTTTGACAAGGCACCTAAGTAGCAGCAGCAACCTGATTCTCACCATTACACTGCTGCCCTTTCATTAACACTCCACCTGAAGATTTGTGGTTTTGAAGTTCAATGACGAAAAGGAAACAGTCATGTTTTGGGTCAATTCGGACCCTCAAAAGAATTTGCTGTGTTTGTTAATAGAGTAATAACTACTTGTATTGCCCTACTCCTACTCCCATTTTAACCCGCCTCAAAATTGACATTCAGTTGACAAATGAAATATTTCACAAATACTTGTGGGGTGAATTTCAGCCTTCTATTTAATTATATAAAAATAATAATAGTTAAAATAAAACTAGACATATACTAGTGCTATGTTACAATTTAAGGTTTCTGGCTGATGAGTGAGGGAAAGGGGTTACTTTTCATTAATAAAGCAGTGATAAGATGCCTGCATGAATAATTAAAAATAAAGGAGAAATTCTTCATTAAGATTAAATTCAATGTCAAAGATTAACACGATTGCTATAGCACTTCAACTGAAAAATTTTTGTTGAGCAATAAATCCAGTTTGAAATGAAAGCAGGAACTAATAAGAAAATAAAAACGAGAGCTATTTAGAGACATTCAAGATCAAGTTAGGAGAAATTAAACTAATTTAACTTGCCTTACAAGCAACAGAAGATTTTCTAGAAGAAGTGGAAGAAATACATCTTGTTAGATCAATATATAATATTTATTACAGTAGCTTTTTTATATACATAATATTGTTACAAAAGATCACATTATTGATCAATATTGGATGTTCAAGTATGTGAACAAATAATTCGTTAGATCCAATAACTATGTTTTCCAACAGAATAAATATTTTAACATATGTGTCACATATGTTTATCTTACATATTTTCAAACAAGACTGTTGACCAAATAACTGATAACTATTTCCCACTCTTTAATGTATAGCCTGAGAAGGCACTACATTTAAAAAGACTAATGATACTGATTACTTGTACTTGGATAGGAAAAGGAGAGCAATATTTTTTAGCTAGTAGAAGAAACAAGGTAAAGATAAATTCTACAAATATTAAGTTAATAGCCCATCTCTCTAACTTCTATTTGTCACCATATACTAGCAGCTGTCAAGTATAGGACATTGCACTTGTGTCCTATGTCTGCTTCAGAAACCTCCCACAATATTGGGAACAGTGAGAATATGCATATATTCTCTTTAAAAGAAATTTTAAAAAGAATTGTTGAACAACTGTCATGAACTCTTACATTTTCCTGAGTACTTGTCATCCGGAGTTTTTAATACTAGCATTATTATCCCTCCTGATTTCATAGTATTTGATTGGATACGCTCATTATCCAACAATGTGTCAAACGCAAGAGATAAAGATCAATGATGGAAAAAATCCCATTTTTTAAATAATTCTATTTAAACATAGTATTATTAAATATAATACTGTGTGTTATATTATCACAGTTAACAATATTAATTATATTAACTATACTTGAATGCGGGATAGGTAAAAAGGTGCAAATTTTGTAGCATCTGCTTGCTTCACGCATTGCACATGCCCAAAGGCTCCTCATATGCCTCCATCAGTAAACACATTTTGTGTCATCTTTGAAAACTTCTGTTTCCCATCAGCTTCATTTCCTCTACACAAAGGACTCTATATTTAACCATTTTGTTATGTTGCTTGCTTGTAACTTGAACATAGTTTTCTCTGCCATTCTACAAGAAGCCATTCAACAAGAAGCCTCAGAACTATTCCTGCGATTCCACTATCCTGTGCCACTGCTAAATCCGTCCACAGATAACTACAGCTGAGCTAACCTACATATACTGAAAATAAAACAACTCACATGGTATTCCCTTTCTTATCCTTTTGAGCTTATGTTTTCTCATATATATATGTATATGTATGTGTATATATATATATATCTGTATATAATGTATAATCTGTATATAATTTTTTTGGACACATTGAATGTCCATTCAATCCTCGTTATAAATCACTCAGTGACAGACCATGTGAAAGGAAGTCTGCTTAACTTCCTATAAGCTCCTCCAACCTTACCATCTTACCTACTCACCATAGACACAACGGTTGACAGAAAAACGTGAAGATAATTCATAGTTTGAATATTAAAATTTCATTAATTTAATTAATCCTTCAGCTGAATGACAGAATCAGTGTTTCCTTTGTCATTCTTGAATTTCTCCAACCATTTTATAGCAATGAACTTGTTTCCCTATAATCTTTGCAATTAATAAAGAAACTATTTGAACTCATATTGTCTTTGCTGCAACTATTACTTCATTCCACACCATGGATATGAAGGCCAGAGATCTCTATGTATCCTCATCATACCTTCCAAAGAAGAACGACTCTGAGTACTGTCCAACTGCTCATAATCATGGACTTCAATGGCTGAGCTGTGACTGTTTCGGTATTAATTTCAAAACAGCTTTATTTTGATACAATTCATTAAAGGTACAATTAAAGGTCTCCAAATATCTCAAATTGATACAGAATTGATGAAAACAACTAAAGAACCTTTGTATTGAACTCAGTCTCTACAATTCTCCAAATTAAGTGCACAAATTTAATTATCCGTAAAGGTACACTATGGATCTTGGTATTGATCTAAATTGAGAGAAAACTACCATTATGTTATTCTTTCCTCCACAGAGCTTTTTTTTTCCATTACTATGTAATCTTTACAATACCCTCTAAGGAGTCTGTGGTATTTGGGAAAAAAGACTTAAATATTATTTTAACATATTTCACTCTTTTCATTGCATTCTCTTTTCTTTCATTACCTTCATGAATTTCCTTCTCTTCCTTATTCTCAACATCCTACCTTGTCCAAACACCTATGTCAAAAACCATGAGTTGTCCAAATACAATCAGGACATAGATCCTATTTTTAAAAGGGATAGAGAGAAGCTCTATCTCTGTAGTCAGGCTGTAGTCTGTGACCTTCAATCAGGCCATCCCTAGGACATTGATTCTGAAGAAGGTATCTGCTGTTGGGAATGGAGAGAACAGAGAGCAGAGACAAGGATTTGAACTGTAACCTATTTCTAAACAAAAAGAAATGATTTATTCTGTCACGGCATCAATTAATGTTTCTGGATAATATAGTTATGTTAAGTGTACAATTTCCAGGATCTTCAATGAGAGTTTCAAGAATCATGGAGCTGTAGGGTACCCACATTAATCTGTGCATAAATAGCAGTTCTCAGAGTATCCTAATATTCTTATAAACAGCAGAAAAGACCTTTTTAAACCAAAAAAGTTTAGTTTGTCTTGTCTGGTCATTTTCATAGGAAGAGTATGTGTTACCAGATTTTTTAACTTAAGTTGCTTAGGTTTTCCATTAGATTATGAGAAATGCCGGCATTTAGTATTGATCTAAGTAATAAACTGTGTGATTCAGAGACAGATCAAAGCTGTTCTTGGATATCATTGTTATAGTTAAGTACTTTTTTGTGCTTAGATAGTGTCCAGGTGCTTAGACAATGTCCAGACACATCAGGTTTTTTAAAAAATGAATTAATGCAGCTTTATCTTTATATAAATGAATATGTGTATATACAAAGCCCAAATGTTTTGCTGTATTCCCTGATATATTCATTTCACAGAAATGCAGTAATGCTCCTTGGCTATTCAAAAAAAAAAAAAAAATATCACTCATCTCACCTACAAGAAAGAACGAGAAACTCTATTTCTCTATATTAATTTCCACTAGGAATACAATACCGAAGGAGGATCCCAGTAGGGATACAACACCGATCCTAAAATATTTTATTGTATTTTGTATTGCAGGTTAACTACTCCAAATAGAGAAGTTATTTGTCAAAGATATACTCTGCCCTATTGTTGTTCTAAATATTCATAAAATCATTCTCTTACTAAAGCCCAAGTTAATTCTAAAATAAACAATCATATAAATAAACAAATAAACCACATATGGTGTCTAGAGATCTCACACTGCTTCTTCTATGTTGTGCAAGAAATTGTAGTAGTAAACTCACTGAACAAGAAAATCACCTTTAGTTTCCATTCTTTTAATCCCTGCACAGACTCCTTGTACCTCTTCTGCAAATCAATGGTCTATGCTCAGATCACAGAGTCCATAAAATACTTCCAATTTGAAGTATTTAGTCTGAATTGAGATTTGTTTGTACATAGAATACATATTCTTTAAAATTTGAGATGTTGCATTGGGTACCAAATGAATTTTCTGACAATTTACAGATGTATCAACTAATTGGCTTAGAGTTAACAAATGATATTTTTACATTGGCCTGCTAAAAGTTTTAGAAAATGCTTTCTGATGCTTTTAATAACTAGTGTCTGTTCCTAGCACTTTGTAGCTTATATAAAATTTAATCTCAGTAAATTTACAGTTTGTCAAAGAAATAGAAAATATTATTTTCACTGAAAATATCACAGAAGAAAAATCCTCTGAATTTGTCAACTCAAATTCAATTTTCTGTGGGGCACTTATGGAGAAAAAAGATATTTGAAATTCTCATGGCTTCTTGAACCAAAAAGAAAAATGGTGTTTTATTTCAAAGTGATGATAAAAAAGGATTTTTTTCCCTTGCATTTAATTGAAATGCAAGCATGGAAGGAGATACAACACACTATGACTCCTCTGTAGATTAGATGATGATCTATCATAAACACACACACAAAAGCTCTTGAAAGATGATTTCAGACTTCATGTCTATGGCACAGCATAGCACTAATCCAGACTTATACTACAAATTTATAAAGGCACTGTGGCTACAGCTTTCATCAGCAATTCTGGGTTACTTTACAGTCCGTATCTGTCTAGACCAGAGAGCTGATAGGAGACAGCTGGTATAGCACTCTGCAAATTACCCATATTGACAAGAATCTGCATCCAGGACTTCAGAGACCAGTAAAAGTGGAAAAAAAAGAAATGCAAGAAAGAACAGATGTACATTAATTTAGGTTAAAAAAAATATTCCAGGTGTATTCTTTAAATTAATTTCAGAAAGAGTTAATTCAATAAGAGTGTGAAGTTCATAGGAAGGTGATAGGAAAAAAAAGTATAAGAAGAAGTCAGCAACTTCTATAGTTACTAGTTATAGGTGCTACCTTCTATAGTTCTACTTTCTGAAGAAACTACAATAGATCAATACAAACCTGTATCAAAGAAGCAAAAAGTAGTGCAGCAAGGAAACCAATGACCAAACAGACATGAGGAAAATCAGGAGAAAAATTGATTGCATTTTTTTTTCTACCTCAATGTCTCAAGCAATTGCCAACTAGAATTTGTGGACTGAAAAGAAAGGAAAATAAAATTTGCAATGATTTCCTTGGAAAAAACCCTTACTGATTGCTCTGGGAAAGAAATAGAATCTAGAAATATTCAAAAATTCTTCAGTCTTTCAGAGAAGAAAGGAAAAGTGCTGAGGGAGGCAAAAATGCTCTCTGGGACATGAGGAGATAGCAGTCATGGCTGAATTCACTCTTCCAGGAAAGATGCTGAATGGGAATTATTTAGTTAGTCAAATTCTTAATCTTATTCTACACAACACTTTGAGATGTGTTTTCTTTCTAGTAGGAAATTTTGACTGCCTCACTACAGTCTGCTTTCCAAAGGATAGTTCCTTCTGAAGAACTGTGTCCTATAAAAATACTCGCTGGTCTAATTTTGTACTTTGCACTCACGTTAAGACCACACTTGAACACAGATTGAGCATCTTTGATGTGTGCAGCCTCATAAAGTTGTTAGTTATAACTTAGCTAGCTTCATGAAGCTAGTGTTTTCTTTCTGTTTGTTCTAATTTGTGAATTACTATTTCCACAATCAACATAACACTTGAGTGTAGCTGTGGAAAGAGATTACAGGCTGACATCTTAGCTTTAGATATAAGAAGGAGCATCTTGTCATCAGGATCCAGGAATATCCGGAGAGAACGTGTTTTTCTCCTTCTATTTGCTCTGCCTGCAGAGTGTTTGTGTTTATTCGGCTGTTTGTGTTTGGATAACACTCATACAACAAAAATATGTACCCATTTATATTGGAGGTGGTACCAAGGTGGACTGAAGATCATAATTTAACCCAATACCTCAAGTGTCCCCCACAACAAAAATTCCAATAATTCTTAGTTAGACAAGAAAACGCCTTTAAAAGTCATGATTCAATTCATGACTCAGATGTCTCATCTAAACTTGAAGAAAATGCTTGTTGCAGTAAAGCTTCATCTTTCCTTTAGGAATGAATTTTATACAAAGAATGCAGTTTGACAGAATAATTCCAGCTGTTCCTAGGCAGAAAGAATGTTACCTTTTTGAAAAAAATGAGTCATTTTGAATTCTGCCAATAGCATCCAGACAGGTCCAGTCCACCTAGATTAGTCCTTACTTTTGGCACCAGCTAGTTTGTTAAAAACACAGCAGTAGTTTTTGAAAGTATTTTACATTTGAGGTAGCAGTGAATAAGAAGTGTAAGGAACATTTATAAGTACTAAAGCTGAGACTCAGAGGCAGAGTAACGATTTATGTAATAGGATAAAAACACATATGAAGTTAAAAAAATTTTCTAGAATCCAAATAGAGTAAGAGAACTATAAGAAACACAGCTTATTAATTTGCTGCAGAGGGATACAGTGTGGTGAGCTGCTTTAAAATAAAAGATAAAGCATGATATAAGTAGTAGTTTTCATGGCATTTAAGTGGCTACATAAGAGCAAGGCAAAACAACTTCTAAAAAAATGTTGCAACATGAGTGGATTCTTTTGAATAAGGAAAGAGAAAGTATAATCTTTGAGATCAGTTGCATACTGATATTATAATTATTGTGCTTGAATACTCTTTCCTTTCAAAAGCCACAATAGTTTCTTCTGTTAATAAAGTAAAGTAGCCTGAAAAACTGTGATATTTATATCAAGGCTGCAATGAAATCCAGTATTTTTCTCCTTCTTTGCCCCAATCACGTCACTGAAATATGGCATCTCTGTTGGAAGAGAGTGTATACATACACCTAATCCCTACAGCAAGAGAAGCCTGAAGGAGAACTACAGGCAATACTGGAAATGACACATTTGATTAATAATGAGGACAGTAGTTCTTTAGACTGCCTTGAAAGGGTTAATGTCACTTATGAAGCCTGATATAGACTGTTTGAGAGATACCTTTTGAGTCACTATCTTTTCAGTACTGAAGAGTCTCAAGTGTTTCAGAAGTGTCACAGCCCAGATGAGTGTTGAGCATGCTTTCCATTCACCTATCACCTCAGCTTTGAAGAAAAGAAAGAGGGAATGGTTGGTCCTTGAGAATCACTGTCCTTCCAAACTTTTTTTTTCTTTACAGGTAAATATTTGCCAGTACTCTCCAGAAAAAAAAAAAAAAATACATGTAAATAGCCTACTTCAATAAGGACACTAAAGTTTTACTCCTTCAGGTCACTTAATGCACAGTGTTCTGCTGAGTCACGGCACTGAGGTACATAGAGATGTAAATATCACTAAATCAGATATATTGATCACTACTTCCCTTAGTTTCACTTAGGCAGCCTTGGCTACATGTAAGCCTTAATAACTAATTGTCATCAAGGGGACAATGCCAGTTGTGTGACACTTCTCAGTATGTTTAAGTGTATTTTAGTTTGGCAATTGTTAGGTCAAGGAGCTATAATTTTCCTTCCACACTCCTCATGTGACTTAGCGCACTCAACCCCTCCAAATTTTACCTACTTACAATCAAGATCTTTGAAATTCAAAACTAAAATATCAGATCCTCTAGGCTCAAACGCACTTCTTTCCTAGATGGAATATGGGAAGGATGGCGCACATGTGGTTTTATTTTTAAGACTAGAAGTTGGAGTTTATGTGAAATTATAGATACAGTTTAGTAAAGGTTTCTTTCACATCTGCTTTCTAAGGAAAAGCATAACATTTAACCTGAAGTGCACCTTGAAGCAATTTTTTTAAGTCCTTCTCCATTACTAGCCAATGGATCCATATACCCTCAGGCACTGATAAGAAATTGCCTGCATTCTTTCAAGATTAGTGTACATTATGCTATCTTGAAGTGCAAAGAAGATACATAAAGAAGAATGCTGCATCCTATGTGCTTCCTAGCACAGTCTTTCTTGATAAAGGCTCAGCTTAGTATCTGTCTTGTCACAGTTCATTTAATGCAAGCAATATGGACAGAGGAACATGCAGTACACTTTAAAGCTTAATTTCTGAAGAATTGCAGTTGCTTCAAACATTCAAATCATTTCTGACAGGAAACATGGCTGAGTTTTAGCCAAAGTCTTGTTCATGTCTTACTTTTACATTGGAATTTTGAAACGGCAATTGCTGTTATACTTTCTTATATCCGTGAAAATGTCATCCTTAAAAATGTGAAAAATCTGAAGTATTGCTGATGTTGACATTCATTAAAGTCACAGTCATGCAAACATCCCTACCTCATCAGATCCTCAAGCTCTGCAGTTCAGCCTAAGTAGCAGTGGCTTATGGCTTCTCATTAGAAATTAGGTTACTGTAGAACAAACAAACCAGTTTTGTACAAATTCTGCACAAGCTGGATTATTTTAGGAAAATAAGCTCTTCAGCTACAAGATTCTTTGGACAGGTGTTATGTCTCTAAAGCATCAAAGCTTTAGTCAGCTGTCTACATTGAACTATTTTTAGCAATAATAAGACTTATAATACGATAGACAGCAGTAGCAATGACTAGACACAAGATGGAATGGAAAACTCAGCAAGGAAGGAAGTATATCAAACTAAAGTCACTTTCAGTATAAATATAGAGGATGAGAAGGATCTGGAAGCCCTTGATAAATGCCAAATTATCATGCAGAGTAATTAACAATAGAAACACTAGATTGAAAAGAGGCATTAGAATAATTTCATCCAATTTTATATTTAATGCCACATAAGGTATTAGTGAAGCTAACTTAGAATAAAGGATGCCATTCTAGCTGCCTTATTATAAAAGAACATACAATTTAGAATAACCAAAATGACAGTAATATTGAATAAGCAATTCAAAGTGGTTGCAGAAACCTTACCAGCTTTCTATAAAGAAAAGCAGAGTTCTTCAATCAGGAGATAAATATTTTCAAGTGGACAGCAAGGACTGGTGCTATAGAGGTATTTTTAAAGGAAAAAATGTGACTGCAAGGGGAAGGAAAATGAAAAATAGGCCAGTCACCATTGAAATTTGAGTGGATTTTCTATGACAGAAAGTGGAACAGATAGAGAAGACAACAATTGGTCCAGTTAGAAATGATCTCTCTCAGGAAATGCATCTAATTACAATACAAAATGGTTTATGAGTTATTAATGCTAAATTTAAGAAAAAGTGGTAGCTTGACAGGACAATATAGTGCTTCATAGTTGTATAGTTGTACTTCATTGTGTCATGTTTTTCTGAAGAATGTGTTTCACAGACTACTTCTGCACTGCTTTTATTTGAGGTTATTTCATCACTGCTGTGTTGCTGTATTGTTTTGAAACATGTATTCTGCATACATGAGTACATGGCGCAAAAATCCTATCATTAGTATCTCTGCACACCTTGCTCTAAACATTTCTCCTCATCCTATGTTAATTGATTTCTGGAATTTTGAGTTAAAATCTTCCATCATTGCTAGATTTTCTTTCCATCATCATTCCATCTGACTACAGCCAAAGTTAAACCCTTCAAGTTGCTGTAGATAAATGCAGACAGCCTATGATACTACATTCACAAAAATTAGGATAGATAGCTGAAATTAATACGATGAGCCTTTCTAATTGCCTTTCTGTATTTGAAATGAAGGTTGAAAACACATAAAATCAAGTTACACTGAAAATTCCAGTTCCTTCCCTCATTTAAAGCAAGAGATTTACTTTATTTACTTCTTATGGAAAGTATTGAAAGCTAAAAAACTTCTATTCCAGCAAATGCCTGTGCTTCATTTTTTAACAAAAAAAAAACAAAAAAAAAAAAAACAAAAAAACACCCTGATAGGAGGAGAAAAGTAACTGCTTATGTAAGATCATTCCAGATATAAAAGAAAGTAGCTTTTAGGCCTTTCTAAAGTCCGAGGTTCTGAAAGAAGAGGAAAAGTTGTATTGCAAAGTTTCAAGTCCTTTATCAAAAACATTTAGAATTACACAGAAATTGCAGCAGTTTCCTTAAGGACTAGACTGTCTGGTAGGACCTTAGAACCAGAGAAATGTTTGACTGTTTCACTAGAGGAGAAAATATCAGAAGTAGCAGCCAGCAGTATGATTGAGGAGCATTTAGTGAGGTGCAGTTTCATTAAAGATAGTTACAGCATGGACTCAGAAAAGAAAAAGCCTGGTAATAAATCTCACAGAATCTTTTGAAGAGCTAATACAAAGAGTTGGCAGGGGAAAGGCTGAGGACATAATTTACCACCACTTCAAGAAAGCTTCAATGCAGTACAATACAAAAAAGACTAATCTACAAGGTTAGCAGATCTCATATCAAGAAGCAAAGCTGTCTAAGTGCAAAACTGATTCAGGCTGGAAATCAAATGGTTCTGAAGAGTAAAAACACTTAAGAAGAAATAGGTATGGGTTACAAGTGGCCTGGCACAAATACAAGGGCTGAATTTTATTCCATTTATCTCCACTAGCCCAGAAAAAAAAAGGAACGTGCAGCAAGGTAACAGAAAGAGGACATGATAGGAAACTGTAAGGAAGGATGAAAGAACTCTAAAGACCAGATTGCAGCAGGGACTTAGTTAAAAGCTACAGGTTATGCCTAAACATTCTATCTGAGCTGCAATGCAAATTCACTAGTGTCAAATGTATGAGGGTACATGAGTGCATCCATGAATATATATAAATTTGTCTTGCATGAGTTACATTCCCTTAGCATGTTTATTTTCCCTCATTTGAAGGGACAGTTTTCAGAATTCCCCATATTGTGTGGCTAAAAGTCCTTTCACAAAATGGCGAAGAATATATCCGTATTCTTCCCTGCACATCAGGGCATCATGCCTTCCACGTAATTATCATCAGCTTTCAAGTTCAGTATTAAAGATGCTCCGTTGACATTAGTAATTTCCATTATTTTTGAGATTCTGGGCAACAGAATCAATTTTAACACTGGCCCAGCAAAGTCATTCCCCTGAATTCACTGAGGCCTTCTGAGAGCCTCAAATACCTGTGAGAACTTGGTTCAAATCATTTCTATGACAGTGTGACGGATATGCTCCTTTCCCAGCTCAACCTGACCTGTTCCTTACATGCAGCCCTGTTCAGTTGCTGACCACCAGTGATTTATCTAATCCTGGTAGGGGCCAACATCCTGATTTCTTCTCTGACTTAGACTCAACATAACAGTCCTGAAGGCTGCATCCCAAAGGGGAGGTAAGGCTGATACACCAGCCAATGGTCCTCTGAAATGAAAGAATGACTGTAAGTCAATTGTCTTATCCTATAATTATGTGGACAGCCCGAGAGCCCCTTGAGCTCTCCTGGCATGGCAGCGGGCTGCACAGCAGGATCTCCTCTTGAGCAGGGACGCCTGTCAAGGATACTCCTTGAGGCTGATAGATCCCCTTTCCACAACAGATTTATGGTAAGTAAATGCAGCACGCTCTCCTTTAACTCGTAACTGTGCACACAAACATTTAGTCATAAACTATTGGCCAAGTTTTGGACTAGGATTGGATCCAGCTGCACCCAGACTCCTCTCAGAATGAGCTTGGAAAGCAATCTGAATCTCTTGACCAAATGGGAGGGTATCCAAGGATATTTGTGCATTATCTTGAGCCTCCATGCAGTTAATAATAAGTAACCTTGTCATAGAATCTCGTGAAATCATTGTCCATATTAATAAATCCTATTATTATTTCTTTCATATGAGTGAAGTGCATTTTGTCACTTCCTATTCACTCCTGCCACCACTCGTTCCATGACAGACAGAAGTCCAAGGGATGCCATTTTGATTACGGAAGACAGGTCTAGTACTATAAAATATTTCTTCTAGTTCAAAATATCACTTGAGATCTTACAATCACTGTCCTGCATCTAAAGAATCATGGTACATTTTGGTCTTTCTTGATAAAAACATAAGCCTCAAATAGACTCATTCCTCAATTGGCCAAGGAATTAGCATTGTATATCCTAGTAAGCAAGGAAGCAAGAATGGTGCATGGAATGTAAGTGTTCTTCGTTAGACATTATCTTGCCACTAAACCTTGAATGGGTATTTTTACATACTTGAATTCAAACTATGTATATACTGCAGCAAAGTTCCTGCTATGCTTTCAATAATTCATCCCCACATTAATCTTACAGTAGTGCCAGTATATACTGGGAGTCAGCATGCCTTTCAAGAAAAGCACCATTCAGCAATTCAGTTGTAGCTCATATGTATGTGTGTGCATTTGTATTTCCTCCTTTTGAAACAAATCACAGAATCACTAGATTTGCTTCCTGCATTATTACATTTTTACCCTCAAGCACATACTGTAGTTGGTAAACACTTTGAGAAAAATCCCTCTGTACCACAAAAACAAAATCTGCTGCACTCTTAAAAACAACTATGCTTTTATTTCTGCACCAAGTACTCAGATTTTCTTTTGTGCTTTTACCATATTTCAACAACACAGCCCAGATCTGTCATGCAGTTATCCAGCCTCTCTTATCTTTTCTTCTTTCCTGCAAACTGGTTGCCTGTGCTTTTATTTCTCATCTCATAAATAACCTCATATGCTGGCCACAGGGGGTAAAGCTATTAGCCTAAATCAGTCCTTGCTGATTAATCTATTAAGTCTTCCTCAGCAAGTTATATGAACAAACAAAACTTCTTCGTCAGTGAGTTAGGCATTAGATTATTAAGTTACTTACAGCCAAATGCTGTTTTCAATTATGCAATTCCTGAACTGCGAGGACGTAGACAACACAAAGAAGAATACAGGACAAAGCAGAAGAGTCCCTTTAGGAAGCTTACCAAATACGATAACATTGCAGCAATGGTTTCAAACTACAGATCTGATTCTATTTTAGTTTATTTTTAATGTGAACCTGTACTTCAGCATCCAAGAGACCCTTGAAAGCATGTCATCCCACTTGACTGATAGGTAACTACTTGATCTATTAAGAGGTGAAAGCCGCTTCTCCCTACTTGATGCATCTTTCAGTCTGTGTCTATTATTTTTTTGCCCACACACTTACATACACAAGGATACTTTATACAAATGTCAGTTTAGGAAAAAGACTTTGTTACTAGATTTTCATTGCAAATGCAAAATTAGACATGACAATAGCCACCCTAAGAGTAATTATCTTTCTTTTAGGGATATCAGAAAATTCAAAGCAAAGTTATGATTCAGTTTTTGTCTTCTGATGTACAAAAGTCTCTTCAGATCAGACCCTGGTTTATGCTTACGAAGTGTAGAGAGTTGATACAGACTGTGCCATGGTCACTACTGATGCATCAAATCAGCCACTCTGCAAGTGTAATGCAAGTGCTAGAACTGCCCCATGCCACGGTAATAGTGCCTGGCACCTTCCTGAGCACCTGCCTTAGGTTCTTCCTAAGCTGGCCCATGGGTCCCCCTTGACCTGGACCTGCCTTGTACCTGCGGCTGATCACAGGCTTTGTGTTTGACTCTTGTTATCCCACTGGGCCTGGTTTATACCCAAACTCTGATCATGGGCCATCTGCCATGCCAGGCCTCAGTCCATCTCCGTTGCAGTGCCTGATGCCCAGGGATGCAGGTATCCTGGTGGTCCTGCTCCCTTGTGTGATGGTGTCAAGGACCGTAGCTGCCAATCTCTGCTCCTCAGGGAGCCCTTGCAGACACTGGCTCCTAGCAGCCATGTGGCTCTCTGACATATATGCAGTCATTAACACAGCAAATATCTTCATTGCTTATGCACTGATGCCTTCCTTATAAGCCTTTTTAAAAGTGCTCACCAACATTACTTACTAAATCCTCCTAGATATTAATTTATTCATTCTCTTCATAGGAAAGGATATGACATGTCTATTTTTACAGATGCAGATAGAGAAACTAGACAAAATCTGTTTAGATCTAAAAAGAGTATATATTTCAAAGCCACACAACGTAGGTGTGGCTACTCTCTATCTCTTTGGAAGTCTTGCGACTCTGAAGGTAATGCCTACTTAGCATGTTATTAAGTATTTTCCAGTGAGTCTTTTTCAAAACTCTCCTCTTTCAGCTAGCCTGCACATTTGAATAAAAAATAAGCAATCTTTAGGCCTTGAAGAGCAGAAGAATTTGAGAATAATGAAGTCAACAAGTTCCCTTTTCGGAATTCACACTAGGTGGTTTGTCTACAGTCACTCTGTAATTTTTTGAAAATAAAACAAGATCTTCTGAATATCAGAGCAGAGGATGATTCTTTCTCTGGACTTCATTGCTAGCTGCAAGTAGAAGCAATCGTCATATATATGAAACTATTCATGAGTGCTCTCATTCACAGAATCTTTCATCTTTCATTTGCTTAAATGCATTTGCTCATCTGCTATGAAAGAGATGAAAGTAATCTCTCTTCTTCTATTCCATCTTATTTCATGGCAAGTAATTCTTCAGTCTTCCAGATCACCTCAAAAAGCAATTCCCATAGTAGCAAATGACATTTGTGAATTCAAGGTCATTTGCCTGTATGTGGTTTCTTGGAGATATATCCTCTAAGATAATGCATTGTCTTTAATGATTTTTATATGCAAAATGTATTTCTACCTTATTAGGCCACTAATTCTAGATACTGCACACTTCATACACTCAACAGAAAACAGTTTTCATGAGACCTTATACAGATTTTGTCTCACGGTCTCCTACTTCACATCATTGTTTTTATTGATAGTGGAAAAAAAAATTGAGTCGCTGGAGCACTTCAAAATAGATTCTTTTTTAATAAAGAAGAAAATTATTCCTTTTCCTCTCCCTATCTCCAGTTTTGTTCTGTCTTCACCCTGTGGTTTGATGTTGACTCCACTGAGAAGTTTTAGCTCTCCTGAAACACAAGGTGGGAAAATTAAAGTCTTAGAGATGTGTTGGCAGAAGTAAAGTGCTTGCAAATTGAAATACAGAAGTTACTTTGTTACCCAGGAAATTATGGTATCCTCATTTGTCAATGAAAAAGTAATAAAGACAAGGTATTTTTGGTTAAGACAGCATGTTTGCATTATTGCCCACCATTGCTTTTGTGATACCATTAATTACAAGATTATACTGCATATATATTGTTGTATATATTGTGTGCAGAGTATATATTAATTCTAAATATCCAAAACTAAAGTAATGGGCTGATATAAAACTGATAAAAGTGATTTGTACAGCCACTAAGAGACTACTGTGTTTATCTACATTGTTATGCATGCTGAAACTCTCCTCAGAGCACAGTCTATTGGAACCTAGAGCACCTCATGTTGGGCCATCTCCATGTAGAGGTAAACTGTTTAAATTTTAGCAACAATACAATAATTACACTGGATTATTGACTGGAAACTAAGCTTGCAAAGTTACTATCTGTTAATGGGTCCTCAGTTAATCTCCTTCTAAGCGGACTGTCAACACTCGTAGGACTCCCAGTTTCCATCGGTAAGACGCACTGCAAGAATGAGGCTAATGCAGGCACAGCTGTGTTCATCAGGGCACTTCACTTTTAACCTGAAAAACGTTGTAGACTTTTAAACAGATCTGAAGATCTGTCAGCTGTATATAAATTCCCACTTAGTTATGAAAGAATGATTTATCTCTATTAATTTTTAAACTCATTTTTCTATGTATCAATCTCTAGATAAATAAGACGGAGTGAGTAATCTGACACACCAATTACTAGTATTTGAAATTTAGTTAATCCAAACTTGACAGGAAACAGATCCTTCAAATTGATCACTTTTCAAGACATCTGCAACTTACTCAAAGTTTTTACTAGAGTGAAAGAAGTACTTACAGAACAACAAAATGAAACATAAAAACATGAAAGCTTGGTGTCAAATCAACTACCAGCCAAAGCATTCACCTTGGTTTCAATCAGTCTCAATTCCTATGTGAACAAAGAATTTTTATTCTTGCTGTAATTTACATTTCTACATTAGCTTTACCTGTCATCTTTGTTTCTATACTTGAAATATTATTAATTAACAATAAAAAGGAAAGTTTTGTTAGAGACCTTGCCTTGCCTAGCACTCCCCAGTCCACAGTCTCTGGTATTTCAGATTTTCAATAGGAATTATCCACTAGCACTGACTAGATTAATATAAATATTCAACTTTTTTTTTGACAAAGGAAATCCATATCTACCACTTGCCATTATTTTATGTGCCCATACACCCATTCATCTTAATAATTTTTCATCTTGTAGTGAACATTTTATAGAGCTTAGCAGTAATGTAGGAGTCAAAATGCCATTCCTCTATTTGATCAGTGTTGCAAAATCAAAGTCACTAAGCCCTCTTCACACAATGCAAAATAGACCAAGGATACAGAAGATGTTTATAAGTAGCCTTTCTTCTGTAAATGCATAGGCTATGAAGCCTTCAGAGAGTACCTAATACATTTAGCTTTAACAGCCCTCAGTGGGATTTTTGACCAGCTCATGACTGAATAATGACTTCCAAGTTAACATGGCTTCATGAATCTCATAATTGCATCATTACAATATATTTTGCCTTTTCTTTGCATGTGAGAAGGAAATGTGCATGAACGAAATAAAGCAGCTCAGTTGTGCTTTGCAGGGAGTGTTATACAATTTTAATGTCAATGTGCTGAACTCCCATTACCCTACCACTTTCATCCATTGATCAACTCTGTGATTATTTTCTCCACTAGTACACAAAGGCCACCTTTACAGGCCTATGCCATTTCAGTCAATCTTTCCTCGCTTATCAAATGAATTAGCTTCAAAACCACAGAAAAACTATAAAGTATGCTACAGAGCATAGTACATTGCAGTAGCCCATCGCTATATGAAAAAGGTTGATTTATGCTATGTTTTTGGGTAAGGCCACGGTATGCTTGCTGTCTTTTGAAAGAGTACACATTCCTGCTAACAATCCTTGAAATTTAGCTGATGTCTGGATTTGGTACAACTGCACAATGAAAAGCATATAGCAAAGAAATACAGTCATAACTTACTTTTGAATACTTGATAGTCCTTTCCCTCACTTCTTCTTGCCATACCAAAGGAAGAGTTGCTGTTTAATAGATTCTACCACAGCACAGTTAACTTTTATTTAAGATCTAGGCAAATTCTATGGTACCAACTCAGACATAAAAAGCAAGTGAAGCGTGGTAAATGATAAGTTTTTCTAAAGACTTAGAAAAATAGAAGGTATATAGGGAAATATGTTACATATTTATAAATGGTACATTGGCTTTTCTAGCTGATTTAAAAATACACTTTCCAAGATAGGCTATAGACTTATATTGAGTAATAACGTTAACATTTTATAGCATAGGCAGCCAGTCTAGCTTGTAGTGTATGATAACTTCAAACTTCAAAACTTATGGGTGAGACAAACTACCCTATAATTTCTAGGAGAAAAAGTCTAGTGGATACGCTACTGTAGAACATCCAGATAATTTGCTTGAAACTTAGCACAAACTCTGAAAATGCTCATATTCCTACAGTCCACTCAGCATATCCATAAATCAAAACTTTCAGTTAAAGTTCACCACTAACATTTTTCAAATGCTTGAAGAGACAAAGGTTTATACATATACAGGTGCACATATTCATCTGTTTAATTGCTCTCAGCTCAGTAAAACAGAGCCTTACAGCAAGATCACTCAGTAGAAAACACTTGGCAATCAGATTTATTTAATTTTGCATTTACTCTTTGGGATTATTAATTACAAATTTATACAGTGAAACACTTCTGATGCTTCTTTGACTTTGAAACTCCCCACAATCCACTGGAAGATTTTTATGCTTCAATCTCAGATCTGCTTACTTCTTTTAGTTGCTCTGACGTCATTTATACATAAAAACTTAATTCCTATTTCTTGGAAACTCCATTTTAATAATTCTTTCTTTTTTTCTCTTTAAATCATAAAAATAGATACCTTCTTCCAAATTAGAGCAATAGGTTGTTATCTATGGAAGGGAAATAGCAAATACCCAAATGTTTTGATCCAGAATGAATATGGTGTTAGGGTGTCACTTTAGATAAACAGTTAATATCTCAACACAGGATAAATAGTGAAATTAATTACCTCTGAGTTTGGCTGAAATTGAGTGGATCTCAGAAAATTGATTTTAATCTATCTATGCATTTCTCTGACAAAATTACTCCATCCAAAATTTCAGATAACTCTTTATTCTACTTTTGCAAATAGATGCATTACATGAATACTATAATCTTATCATTTATATTATAAGTTTGTAATGGTTAGTAGAAAACAGCTTAATGCTATGGGTATCAGTTAGAGTTTAAAAATAAGTAATGCTAAGTACTAGACACTATTACTCAGTGTTTCCTATTTACATTTACATTCTCTTCCCATTTCCAGTAATCATTGTGTTTTATTTGAATTATACTCAAAGGCATGAATTGGAAAGGATTGCACTGTGGAGTTCTCAAATGATGTATGCTATATTTAATACAAATTCCATGAGTTTAGATCTATCTTTAGCTCCTAGACCAAAATTCTTCTCAATTCAATTTTTTTATGTGGGCTACTTTAGTCAAATTGCAATTTCATCAAAATTCTCCTGATAGAGTGCAAAGCAGTCTGTGATTGCAATGCCCCAACAAAACACAGAAGGCCAAAACAAAGTCTAACTGTTCTGTGCTGTTCCATAGCCTAGGAAAAAAACAAAAACAACAACTAACCTAAATGCTATTTTTTGACTTAAAGACATCGTGTCAGACCACCATTTCACCTGAGGACTTAGGCAAAGATTTGTGTGAATCAACCTTGGAGGACATTGAACTTTTTAAATGAAAGCTGAAATTGACTTTGGGACTATTAATTGAAAGAGATTAGAAAAAGATCAAAAACAAACAAACAAAAACAAAGAAACAACAATGAAAAACAGACTATCTACAAACATTTAAAATCCTATTTTAGAAATGGACAGCAATAGTTGTTAAGATGAGAACATGTCTAAGAGAGGGGTGAGTTTGATTCTTTGCAATGACTTCGTTAGTCACAGCATATGCTTTTAGCATATGCGACCCAGATAGTCCAGAGCTACATGTAAAAACCTAGATTCATAAAGAGGCTTCCTTAATGTTTTTCCAAACAGTTTCTGCAGCTTTATTCTCCATTTATCATATCTCTGAATGTGAAAAAGAGGCTTACAAGGCAATCTTTTCCATACCTACCTGCTTTATGTTCCTCAGGAGTAACAAAATATGTGCAACATAGAATTGCCTCATTTGGGCTTTGCAACAGTAAAGCTTATTAGTCTTAACACTCAAGAGTGACCTCTATTTAACAACTTTTCCTCATGAACAGTCTAATATATTGGTCCTACAGCAATACGAAGAAACACAGTATTCCCCATTCCCTTCTTTTCACTAAATATTTGCAATATCCCTGTTCGAGCTCTCAAGGTTTTGTCTTAGACGTTCTTCTGGGGAGGTTTTCTTGCTGTTCATCTAAAAACCTAGGAAAAGAGATTTACAGTTATTTTTATTCAACTGTCGGTGACTTTATCTAAGAGGAAACATTTTTAAAGCATTTGGTTTTGCATGGCATTCATTATACAAGCACCAGAGAGCACAGCTGTAGAGAAATTAAGCTTGCCTCCCCTTCAAAAGTGCAGACCCACAAGTATGCCTATTTACATGATAAATGATGTATTTCCGTGAATAGATGTTAACAGTAATTATAATCCTGGTTTCATAATAAAGATATTTCATAGAATCATAGAATCTTTGAGGTTGGAAGGGACCTCTAGAGATCAGCTAGCCTGCACACGCAGGGTCACTTAGAGCATGTGGCACAGGGCTGTGTCCAGTGGGTTTTGAAGATCTCCAGAGAAGGAGACTCCACCACCTTTCTGGGCATCTTGTTCCAGTGCTCTGTCACCCTCACTGTTAGGAATTTTTTCCTTAAGTTTCTGCAGAACTTTTAGTGCCTCGGTTTGTGGCTGTTTCCTCTAGTCCTATCAGTGGCCACTACCGAAAAGTGGCTGGCCTGCTCCTCCTCACTGCCTCCCTTGAGGTATTTATACACATTGATCAGGTCCCTTCTCAGCCTTCTCTTCTCCAGGCTGAACTTGCCCAGCTCTCGCAGCCTTCTTCATAGGGCAGATGTTCCAGGCCCCTGATCATTCTTATAAATTAATTGATATTTAATCAGATATTACAAAAAAAGACACTTGACCTACCATATAATATTTGTAATATCCTGTAAAATGGCCTTTGGTGCTTTAGCAAACATATAAAAATGCATTTATGATAAAGAAACTTGATAAAAATACAAATAGATCTAACATTTAATGTCGAGAGAAAGTAACTTTCAGACCTATGTCTACTACTATGTAAAGACCTGCTGGCTGGGTGTACGAAGAGGCCTGACTAATATAAATCTCTGTCTTCTATCAGGATGCTGACAAATATTTATGCTTAGTTTGCACATTTTTACAGGAATGTGTGTAAAGATAATAGTAGATAAGAATTTCTTTTATTTTTTTTGTGATATATTTAGAAAATGACTTACATGAATAAATCCAGGACTCTCTCTTATCTAAACAGGGAGAAAAAACAAACAAATAGACAAAAAGTTTTATATAAAATATAATGTAGGAATTAATTACTGTAATTTTCTTTCTGAAACAGTGAATGAATGAAAGGGCACTGAGGTGTCTTTTTCCTACTCTCACTTGATTTAAATAGCAACAAAAAAGTATTTTCATATGTACAATTTTCCATATATTACCTACAGGAATTTAGATATCTAAGCCTGAATGCTTTGAAATTAACACTAGCATAAAGAAACAGGAGAACTTGAGAAGGGAAGTTATTTTTCTTTCAGTATGTTATTGTCCTTGCCTCTTCACAGAGAACTGGGTGAAAATAGATGTGAAAGCAGCATTTAGTTTGTAATTGAGCAGTGTCATTTACTACAAGACAAAATAAGTAGACAAATAAATAAATATGCAAACAATCCCACTTCCCACAAAGCAGTCTAATGTGTCTTTGCAAAGAGGCTTAACAAATATATCAATAAGTATTCTAGCTTACTATTCAAATGCTAGAGGCCAATAAAATTTAAAAATCTACAGCTTCAGTTTCATATTGTATTCTAGTGCTTCAGAGTCAGATTTAACAGGAACTGTGAGTATAAATAGCAATTATCTAAGATTAAAGCTGAAAACTAAGACCCAAAAATTGAGAAGAGATTGTAACAACCAGTCATAAGAAAATGGATACAAGTACAGATCAGGTAACAATAACTTTACCAAATTAAACATGCAGACTTGTTGCTTTTTTTATCTACTAGTGTAAGTTTCATATATATACATATATATATATATCTAAACAAAACAGACACAAACATATTCATTATTTTCTTTCTTTTGTCAGGTTTATAAAGAGTCATTTTTGGGAACAACCTTTGAATTTGCCATAACAGATGTTCAGAGTAAGTCTAGGAATAGATGTTAGTCTACGCTGGTATATGAATTCCTTTTTGCTTCTATAGCTTATTTCTTAGGTTCTTACAAGTGTACTTAGCTAGAGATATTCATGAATTATCATTACTTCCAATGGCCACCATTTATCTTAAAAGATTTTTTCCTTATAATACTCTTCTTCAGCAGGAGTTTGACAAGATACCTTTTCCTAATCTTGAGTCAAGGGAAAGCACAGAGGAAAAATTCAGCTATCCCCACAGCCCAAGCCTAATAATGGAGAAACTTGAGCTGGTTTTTGTAGTGCAGGTGTTGTAGCTGAAAAGCAACCACATCTGTGGTGAATTATGGACAAGTGAAACACTTGAAACACATATTTACTGGTGTGTTACAGCTACATATGTACTGTGCTGTGCTTGAGAAGAAAAATGAGCCTAGAGAAAACTTAAGAAATTTTCATTTTCTGATAAATATATATGTATTCTCACATGACTCATACCTTTTGTTTCTATCTGCCCCCTTTTTTTCTTCTCCTTGGAGAAAATGCCTCTGATAAGCTGAAAAAGGCAAAGCTGGGTCAGGAATATTCCCATGCAGTGATTAAACAGTAACCTTGTATTTCTTTTGAATATTGTGAATTTGACACTTCCAAAAATTTTACTTACATGACTTCTTGAGGTTTTCTGCTTTCACTGAGCCTACAGGGAGAAAAAGTACATAGCTGCAGCTAGACTATGACCTACAAACACCTAAAAAATGATTTCTTTTTAGATGGATCCAATGCTGCACTATGAAAACAGCATTTATCTCTATTGCAAAGTTTGGTTTTAAGGCTTCCTCTTTGTTATTATTGACAAGGAATCCCATTTGTACAGCTAAACAGGATACGGGAACCATTCATACTCAGCTCATTTTTCTGAAATCTGCTGTCCTGAAGGGACAACTGGAACAAAATAAACAACCACAAATGTGCTTTGAGTGTTTAAAGCAAATATGATTGAATAAATTCCAGTCATCAACCTGTCTATAAAATGTGAAGAGCTCTAAGTTCAGAAGACTGCATTTCTGATAATAGTGAACTGTGGAGTAGAATAAGCATTATTTCATAATACTCACTCATGCTCACTTTAAAAGTTGTCCCTAGGCTAGTGCATAAGCAAGTAAGGAAAGATCCAATAATACTGTACTGAAAATATTAACAGTTTTCACAAAGGTCAAAATTATTTTAACATTGCAAGTGCATTACAAAATATATTTTATTAATACTTTTTAGAAATAGTATCTTGCATGCTACGTCTTGCCAAACTTCATTCCAAGGCAAAGTTAGAGAAAAGAGAATAGGCTGAAAAAGCATGAGGAGAGACTTAATTTCTGACCTAAGACTTCCTAGCATATAATCAATATCTCATACTCTATCTAGAGGTCACAGGTCAGTCCCAGTAAACTACCCTATTCAATAGGTCACTATTACGTACTGCATCAAGTTAGTACCTACAAGATTTGAAAACCTAGCACAATGATAAGTGTACTTCACTAGTCTAAAAGTAGAACACAAAATAGCATAAATCTGTTTCAAAAAGTCATAAACCAACAGAGAAATTGTAGTGGTTAAAAAGCTGACTTTTATAATTAGATATTCAAAAAGTAGTGGAGAACCTAGGCAGCACCTACCAAATATTGGTAAAGGTTGAAAGCATTTTCATAATCTCTCTTAACTAAGTGAATCCACACATTGTGACGTTCAGGGCTCATCTAAGATGGGTTTTCTCGCATCTTAAGTGACTTTCATTGTTTGATTGTGTCACATTAAAATAAACAAAATGGAGGCAGATCTTTCAGCATGACTGAAACAGGGAAAACATCTTTCCACTGTCTCTTGTGAGACACTGTACAGCTGCTGATATGGACAGAGGTTTGTTATCCCAGTCTTAAGGTTGGATGCTGCCATCCAAAAACAACTAGATGACTATCTATGTTGGATGCTAGAAAAAAGGTTTTTTGTTTTTTTATTCAAAAAATCTTCAATTTAAGCCATGAGACAATACTGTCATGATTGCTCTGCAACTATTTTAAGAAAAATGTAGCTGCCTTATTTCAGGCCTTTATAGCCAATGTAATCCAACTATACCATCAGCTGCCCTATTAATCAGCTGGAGTCTGTATCAAC
Source organism: Nothura maculosa (assembly GCA_032353885.1). NCBI lineage: Eukaryota > Metazoa > Chordata > Aves > Tinamiformes > Tinamidae > Nothura > Nothura maculosa. The sequence goes on along the minus strand of JAUBOD010000613.1, from coordinate 2,499,248 downwards.
AGATATAGATAGGAAGTAAAATCTTTGGGTAAAGAAGTTTGCAGTGTTAGTTGTTTTTAGCAAATGACTGATGTCAAAATACTTACTTAACAAATTTAGCTAGATCTATTTATTTTTTAACTTGTCAAACCCCGATTACCCATGATTTCAGCACCTTCATCAGGTTTTATATTTTAATGCTTACAAGAAAGCAGATAACAGTCTATTTTTCCCCACCTCTACAACTGTATCCTTACTATTGTCGCTATACCACTGGAAGCGCTTTTTCAGCACATATGGTTCTAAACATCTTCCAACTGTTTTGGGACTCTTGAAATACCTCAGCACCTGCCACTGCAACCTAAATTCTGCTCTCTTCTGTATAAACATAAATACTGAGGCACATATGGTACTTTGTCAAAGTCCTGAACACCTATTCTGTATTATGGTATGCCCTATCATTTGTAGAGCGATAATTTGCTTCCAGAAAGCCCTAACATTCTTCAGATCATAAATTCGCATACACATATCTCCACTTGAGACCTCCAGAACTACTATTATGCTTCATTAACTGAATCTAAAAAAGAAAAGGTTTTATCAAAGGGAAAAAGAAAAGAAAAGCCTTCTTCTATTATTGCAGAAAAGACAATCATAGCCTGGTTAACAGGTATGATTAATTCCAGCTCTGATTTTAATAATGCAATGCAGATCTTCTTCTGCCTTCTTTTTTTTATCTAAAAACTTGAAGCTTCAACTCTTCTAATTATAACATCTGTGACATAGAGGTAAAACTACCTTTATTTAGTTTCACAATCCTCATAAACTTCAGTCTATCAGGATCTCTAGGTAAAGTCTGGGTTCTCAAATGTTTTATTATAAACTGAATGGAAAATGTGAATTCATATTTACAGTACTGCCCAGAATAAGGGCAGCAGTGTCAGAAAATACTGATATGCTTAAGGAGTAAATACTGTTTCCTACCGCATTCGTGGATGAGCTCTACAAGATAAAAACTAAAAGACAAACCAAAGATGAAGAAAAAGCTTTTTATCTGTTGTTTTAATATAGAATGAATATAGCTTACAGTCCCATGTACTTGTAGGAAAAAAAATGTTTTAGCCAAACTGACTCATCTGGATGGTTATTCCATGTGAGCAGAAACAGAGTAGTCTCTGAAAAGTCCTTTTATAAAATGCAAGAGCTCAGCCTTTTTCTCAGTTGGGACCTCATTTTTAGTATAGAAAATGTTAACTACTTCCTATGTTGACATTTGCACAGAACTACTCCTGTACCATTTAAAGTATCCTAGCATTTTGTTTGATTAGTTCTACATCCACCTCTTCATAAGAGGAAAATTTACTTCAATGTTGTATACCTCAATTTTCATTTGAGCTGTACAGGGGAAAATTACACTTTGTAAAAGATTTAAAATCTAAAATTTGAAAGGACATGTTTTTACCCTTAGAAATTCTAGAGAGACTTAGCTTCTTGGAATAATAGGCTTTGAATCTGAAATTCTGGGGATTCTAAAAAGATTCATCTAATCAATTCTAGCCTTTATAAAAGGAAAAATATACAAATAAGGAACATGATATATGACCTGAACTGAATGCTCTATGGGTAGTCCACAGTTCCAAAAGAAAAAAGCTTTGAGTTACTGCCCACTTCTGGTCATATGATTGATAAAAGTAACCATTGTACTGAGTTTTTTTTTTGAAGAGGAAATTCTTTCCCTCTTCTACCTTTTCCTTCTTAGAGCCAGAATAAACTAAGCACAAAATATCTTAAACTTGAAATAACATTGATAGTGAACATTTATGTTCTAAAGATGAATCAGTATCATTTGCCCGTCTTCTCCCCTCAAGAATGCTACATACTGGACAGAGATAACAATATTTGTAAAAATGGGATTTGACAGCACAATTTTATTCTTTTTGCTATCTAGGCTCCTAAATGCTCTGAGGTTGATTAGGAAAGCAATGTGTTGGTTTGGAAAGGAAATTGAGAAGTGCAGCATATGAGTAGGGAATACTTAGGACTGCACATAATTAGGAATAAGCTCACAATACTCTTCAGAGTCACTTACCTTCTCTTTTGCAGGCGTAATTACACCCTGATGCTGTTTGGCATGAATCCCATGCCTGGGCTCTAAACTCTTCTGCTGGTAATAACTTCTTAAAGGAAATATGTATGAAACTAAACTCAACCTAAGAAAGTGTTCTTTGGTGCCACTCCAGGCCAGTATGAAACAACTGGCCAGATTTTTTAAGCTAATATTTATGGACCATGAAAGGTACATCATTTTGCTAGGCAAGGACAGAAAGCACCTTATGCTTCTATATTGAAAAATAACTAGTGAGCCACTAGCCGTGCTAACAGCAATTTCCTTTCCTATTCAAGCAATAGCTTCAAATAGTGCCAAGTGCAACTAGATCACAGGCTCTCCCTAATTAAATGGCCACAATAGTGATTCATTGCTCAAGGCCCAACTGCAACATTGTCTTTCCATTCAATTCCTAAACACATTCTGCAGTGAAAAATACATGGTTTCCCTTCAAAAGCATAGCTTAGTTTTCACTTTATACTTAAATTGAAACTTATCCACCCTGAGAGAACTGCTCTTCCAACTCCTAAATCTCAAGCAAATGAGTAATTACTTAGATACTAAGGGCAACTCATACCATTATAATCTAGTGAGAGTACCTTCTGAGTGCTTTTTTGTTTCTCCTTTGACAGCATATGAGAAGAAAAAGGATTTTAATCACAATTTTTATGAGACAGTTTCACCTGTTGCTCTCCTACCCAAAGGAAATATCTTTGTATCTTTGCCTCTTAATATATTTTTGTTTGACTTCATAACTAGTTGAATACAGCTAAATCCCCCTCACCTGATTTTAGAAATATTGTAAGAGATGTTTAACATAGATATGTTGTACACAGATGCAGGAATAATCATATTGACAGTTAAATTAGCCTATAACTAGAGTTAGATGCTGTGAATGCTAGACCAAGTCAATCTCTGGAGTTCTCTAAATCCTAGGAATCAACAGCCTACCATTGAATATATTATATATAAGCTTGATAAAAAGCCATTTAAAAAAAAAGGCATTATAATTTCTAAATATTATACTTAATATAAACTGGCCTAGCACTTCCTATTACAAGACAAACAACAAAAAGAGATGAAAGAGCCAGCAGTGTTCGTATGAAGATTACAGTGGAGAACACATGTTCTAGGAGAGAGAAATACCTAATTCAGTCCAAGGCACAATTACTGTACCAAACATTCCCCATTATGAGCTTAGTTTCATAAAGCGGGCTTTCACCTTCATTTTAAATAATGTTCTTTAGCTTCACAAAAGTTCAGCAGCAGTGGGGTAGTAATGTAGTGGGAGAGAAATGTTATATAAAATTTGCAAGCAGCCAGAAAAAATATCTTGGTCATTGTGTTTATTCTCTTGGTGATTTTTATTTTCATAAGAAATAGGCTTATTGTCGATTGCCTTATTGCCATTGGCTAATACGCATTATTGCCAAGCCCATCAAGAAAGCCCTTGAAAATATTTAGATATGCGTCCTCACAATCAGTGAGGCAAGATATACTTTGCCTATAAAGGCCTGTATAAATGCTTTCCATTACACAAGCAGAGCTAAACTTCTCCAGTGGGGCAAACACTGCAGCCCCTTAAATATTTTAACACAGTTCTGCAAGCTTGGACAGTTATGCTACATTGTGAGTGTCGAGCTACAAAACCAAAAGTAAAAAAGAAAAAAAAGCAAAAGCTTTTTTTTTCCTCAGAAGAACATGTTTTAATAGTACAAATACCTTCCCAGTACAAACCCTTCCCATTGACTTAATTTGCTTCCACTTCTTTCATATGGATTTTAATTCTAAATCTGTACTTCTGAATCCTTGACATTTACTGTGCAGAGAAAATGCTCATCCTAACCCATGAACTGGGTTATGGCCTGCTGGGCCTCCTGGCATGGGAAGGTAAAAGAAGAGCCTGAAGTTCAAGGGGAATATGCAGGAGAGCCTGGCACAGCCCTGCCTCAAGGTGATCTAGAGATATTTCATGCTCCTAGTTTAAATATTACAGTGGCCTGTGATTGTGAGTTTGCTCAAAAACTCTTAACAAAAGACAGGAGAACTTAGTGTCAAAATCTACTTTCCTATAGCACTAAGGTAAAATCACAGGGCAGTACTGTATAGAAGCCTTCTACTCTACTTACCTATTGAGAAACAAAAGCTTTCAAAGGCAAAAAGGCAGCTAAATGCTTAGCACTGCTGTGGAGTCAGTTTAAGTCTGCCCTACATAGTTTTGAGAGTATCACATTAATAATACTCAGATTTTTCTGCTGTTTTAATCCTTTGAATACTATCTTCTTTACCTTTCTAAAGGGCAAAAATAATGCAGTTGTCCTTCCTAGCCATCTGTGACTGGTCTTGTCTAGCTGTTCCTCTCACTTTTATAATGAATTATTTATTTTCACCTCAACTAGTTAATCACGCATGTGTTGTGGTATTTTAGAGGCACAATACATCAATTTAATACTTAGTAAATTATTTAATCTGCAACCTTTTTCAACAAGGATTGATGAGTGCATTTGTGTACTGTTATCAATGTACACGGCAAATGGCTTTTACTGTTCTGTTAGTTGCTTCGGATAAAGATCCAGAAATAAGACAGACATTAGATCACTAGTAATAACTACATCACAAGATCAGAATAATCCTCTGAAAGGGAAGATGTGAGCTATCACGCTGAGAAAGTAACTAAGCTTTGCCAAAAAGTCAGAGGTCGGTGCTGGGCCCAGTGCTGTTTAATTTGTTCATCAATGACCTGGACGAAGCCACGGAGTGCACCCTGAGCAAGTTTGCGGATGACACCAAGCTGGGTGGAGTGGCCGACACTCC
>JAUBOD010000613.1:2443075-2494251 GCA_032353885.1 Nothura maculosa | reverse complement strand
TAGGTGTGCCTGCTGGAGCGGGAAGGTTGGACTAGATGATCTCTAGAGGTCCCTTCCAACCTTATAGATTCTGTGATCCTGTGATTTTTATAAGGATAATCGCACATATTCATTCTTACTTAAACTCTGAATGATTTTGGTCTTTAATAGAAAAGAAGCTTATTGAACTGCAGGATATTATGGAAAGTGTATTACTGACCATCTTTTTTACCTTTTTTTTTTGTTTATTCATAATTTGATGGTTTTGCTGCTTCACCAATTTGACACACCTGTATAGAGCAAGCAGAAGTGTGAAAAGGTTATGAAGTTCTATTATAATGGTATCATTAGCAGTGGGAGTTCCTGGTGGAGGCAGCTATAACTCAGAGTTAGCAGCAGGAGTCAGAAGGAGTCAATAATTTTCACCTCATCCACATTACTAGTTGTTAACCCATATTTAACTGATGGGTAGCTACTAAGCCCAGTAATTCCCTTTGTAAAATTTTAATAAAAATGCTGCTGTCTCAATCCATGTGCTTTTTGGACATTTTCATATCTATTGCTTGTCCTGGTTAGACTGAATATGTGCTGAGACCAACATCAATCACATTGACCTAATCTAACCCCTTTGAGGTCTACATTTGTTTAAGAATCTTTGGTCTTTTGGTTTAGACAAGGCCTGTCTGCCTCTGTGACAGTTCAGCAACTAACATGACATATGGTAAGTTGGTCAGTCATCATGAAAATGTTTTTCTCTACGATCCATGGATTTGTCAAATTTTTAGTATGCACACGAACTTTAGCAACACTTACAAGGCAGGATTGGGAATCCTGCTGATAAAGTGCCCAAAATTTAAAAATATCTGTATTTATTTCTGTTATTTGGAAGCATATAAGTGAGTCAAAGTTAGCCAAAGGTTTCCTGATGTCAGGTCAGTTCAGGTCAGTTTTGCAGAAAATGCAAAAGCAGAGGGTTTTGACTCCAGGATCTATACTCACAAAATTTATCTTTATTCTTGTTCCTTTTGCCCCACAACTCTGCTCTTAGTGGAGATCAGCCATCAATCAGTGATTCTTTATCCTTAGAAAAAAATAATCACTTTTGTTAGCAATGTTGTTGGCCACACACAAGTTTTGCCATGCTTGCCCAACAGTCTACCATAATTCAAGTGGTTAGTTTTCTAAAAAAGGTTATCAAATCATCTGCTATTCTAATCCATGAATAATGGCAATTGTGTCAGCATGGAAATCTAAACTTAAATGAGAGATTCCAGTAAGCTCACTGAACTACCTATATATCTGGTATAAGCCTATGGTTTACCAGTCAAACATCAAAAAATGCCTTTTGTTGTCAGATATTTTGTCAGTCTGTGATTTTGGTATATAGAGTATGTAAGTAGTCACTTACCTATTGGGTAGGACCTATTGGGGCCTACACGGGTTGGACTAGATCTCTACAGGGCCCTTCCAACCTTAAGGATTCTATGCTGACAGCTGATACTAAGTGTGAAATGCTACCCATAGAAATCCTACACAGAAAAAAGAATTATTTTCTACTTAAATATACACACTTATTTTAGTTTCCCTACCTGTATTCTCTCTAGACACTCTTAAAAGGTTTGTTTGGTTTTTGCATGCTTCAGCAATAAGCAGGTCTCTACACTGCCAATAAGAGGGTCACTAGGTCCATCTCAAGCACTGTCCTTTATTTCACTGCATGAGCATGTAGCTGACGGGCTATAAAAGGAATTACAGGACACCCAGACATCCTAATTGCAAGCCATCATTCTGATGAGGTCTTTTTCATAACTTCCTTGGAAATGAGAGGACACATTTTTTCAAGGTCAATTTCATGGTAATTTATTGACCTAAAAAGATTATCACATTACTTTTCTCCTCAGAAGCAAGAATATCCATTTACATAAATGGATGTACAGGATACAAAATACACTAAATGCAAATTTTATTTGAAATTATTACAATTATTATAATAATGCATAAACCACTGTCGTCTGAAAAATCTCCATGAAATTAATGACATTTAAAGAAAGCTCTAGGAGGCACTCTGCATTGACGTAGGCACTTTGGTTGTGAGCTGATAGCAGAGTAATGGGATTTCCTTGAGGTTATTTAATACAATTAGAAAACTAAAAAGGCTTTGAAACAACATCTTACAAAAATATCTACTGTTTGGAATACAGCAGTATGGCATTCTTTCGGGATTCATTTCTAGATCCCTAGGCCATTTATTCACCACTCCAACTTTTTTGATGTTAGTTTTTTCCAATGATAGATAAGTTTTCTATTATTAGAAAGCTCACATCTCTGGGCATTGCAATTTCTAATCCAAGCTGGCTATTAAAGGCCAGATTCTTTCCCTCAATAAAACAAGGCCTCTAAAGAATAACCAGATTCTGCACTCTACCAGTATAAATTAATTTATTTTCAACAAGGATTCACTTTGATTTAGTCCAGTTTTCTGGATCAGTAAGTAGACATTCTGAGGTTGTTTTGCTTTTTTATTAGCCAAACAAGAATTTCTAAGAACTGACCATTTTTCTCTTCAGTAGCCCGACAGAGAAAAGGCACAGTTCAAATCTGTAAGATGGGTGGGGGAAAAAGGATCAGTTAAAATAATAATAACAAAAAAAATCACTTCACAAAGAGAAAAGGAAAGAGAGGGAGTGACTTCCGTTCCTTTTTAAGATCACGGTTATTTCAGTAATGTAACTTACAAAGTGGTTTGCAAACATTTCTAGCAGGACAGCTGAGAGGATAATAAACAACAGCTGGAGGTTTGGGAGAGGCAGAAACTCTCATGGCTTTGTTATAAAATTAAAAGAAATGTGGCACTCTGGATGCTAAGAAAGGAATTGGAAGTATTTCTCCATACCTTGCACTTATTGGGTAAGTTTGAACAAGGTCTTCTATCTTCCCATTTCTCTATGCAGACTTGAGCACAAACTCTTTCCCTACATTAACCTAATATCTCCAGCAAAGAGAGATGTAAACACCAGCATCTCCTCTCACTGCAAATATAAGAAACTTTTCCTTCCAGAGGGAGTTTTGCCCAAGAACAAACTCATTTACATGTCATCCTCTGAACAACTCTGAAGCAGTTGAACCACTGTTTCCTTCTGTACCAAAAATGGTGAAGACAGACATTGATGTCACCAAAGTATAGTGCTTTAATCCTGAGGTTATCTGAACTGAGACTAAGGCTTCTTATCTCAGAAGAGCTTAGAGACTTCAGCAGATCTTAGCCCTCCATGGGCTTCAGTACCTCCAAACATGGACTTGGATTGTGACTGGAAATTATCTGCATTGTGTATTTTAGTAAGAAGCATAGATTTGATGGAAATGTGTGTTCTGCAAATTGCCTTCAATTTCTGCATAACCTATGAATTTTATCAATTTAGAAAAATTAAAAGCTTAAGAGACAATTAGAAAAATAGTCCTAACTTCTGTAGATTTTAGGCCTTGGAGTCCCACCATTTTGACTATAGCACAAAAAACATGACTTCAAGATGAGATGAAATTTCTTTCACATAGACCACTAACTCTAGTCTGAAAAAAAATTCAATCTTAATTCAACATCACTTCAAATGGTTGGATGTCCTACATCAGTACAGGTACAGATAGCTACAAAGTCCTACAATACTTATTCCATGTTCATGAAACCAATTCAAGGAGACCTGAAAATCTGTTTTTAAAATTCACTGTGCTGCAGATATCCTGATTAAAGGCAAATAACATTTCTACTACTACCATTTCTTCTGCAAACTAAGAAGTCTTACCTTAATGGAAAGTCTGACTTAATGGAAACAAGCTAAAGAAACAGCCAAAACATGCCACTACATAAGAAAAATATCACAAATTTTAGCACAAAAATTACAGTAAAGGCAAATCTACTTTTATATTATCCAGGAATATCTCTCTAATCTCATCTCTCTCTCTCTTTTAAAAACTGGTTAGCTCTGCTTTGAGAATGGTGTTTTTTCTTTAGAACAGAAAGCTTTCAAAATCCAGTTGCTTTTCATTACACTTGTTTTTGTAGTTACTTCTGGATAACATCATAACGATTTGGAAGATAAAGACAAACACCACACACAAAATGGCAGTTTGTGTTGCTTTACACCATGTTCTTCTGAAAGTTTTTCTTACCATTGAGCCCTATGCATACAGGCCAGGAGGAGAAATTCCATAATTTCTCATTTCCCCACAGGAGTAGAGCAGATAATATAAGAAGACTTCCAGTGTACTTTCCATTTCGGTAGCTATCTGTTAGGACAGCTAATGTTGCATAACTTTTTGCATACTACATCAACTTTTAATGTTGAAAACAGAGTTCAGGCATCAGGATCAGCTTTAAAACACTGATCAGCCTTAAAACACAACACCTTTTGCAAGGCGTTCAGCTCAAAAGCAGACAAACGTTCAAGAGTTTTCAAATATTTTTTGGATGGTGACACAAATAATATACATGGGTATATATACATGCACACACACATTCAAATACATACGTACACTATGTATGAGGAATACTGAAAACTCTCTATATATAATTCCGATACTAAATACAACAGTTTTCTCAACCTGTCTGTGCTAGAGTAACTAGAGTGTTTGACCATATCTAAAAAGAATGGAATTATCTTGCTTGGAAAGTTTAAGAAATAGCTATTTTTAGCATTCTCATGAACACTAAGTCTTCAAATGCTAACAACAGCTTATAGGAGGATACTCTACTGTTTAAACCGTATAATACACTCAGAATGGAAGCATGAAAACTCCCTTGCAAGCCCCAGCTATATCAAGCAATTTTAAGAGATGGAAAACTTCTCTTTTTATGCCCACTTGGTTCTTGGCTCTCACTGCTAACAACACTGCCAGCAGTCCCTGTACTTTTGTGCTGAGGACAGCTGTCTTCCAAGAACCGGAGAGACCACCTCTTCCCACCTTGGATATTCAAGGATTTGGGGATATTCACTCAGAGCCAATAATCTTTCAGTCATGAAATAGACACTTTTGCCCTCACAACCTAGGAAGCACATGCACATATTCCATATACCTTCACTAGTAAAGAAAATTAAGTAAAACAAGCAGAAGTAGCTACCTCTGAGTATGGCTATAGATGATTTGAAATGGTTCATTTGACTCAATCTTAGCTCGTTCTTATGAACCTAAGAAAGTTGGCCTAATCACATCTAATTAAAGGCCCTTCATTAAGAGATCACCCTGTTTAGCTCTGCTTCATTGGTCGTCGTCCATAAACAAACACTTATTACCTACAATATGTCCCTACACCAAACCATCTGCCTAGTTTCCAGGGTTACATTTGTAATAAGGGTGAGTTTGCACTGACATTGTTCAGCAGATGCAGTTCCTGCTGAAATTTTATATCCTTTAGTTTACTTAGAGGAACTATTTCTACATTACAACTTTTAAAATATTTTAAAGAAATTAAATGGAAGTCACACACTGAACATTTTCACTCACTAAAAAAAATAGAAAAAGAGTATTTACAGCAATTATTAAAGAAGAACATAAAATTCAAAGTAAAATTCTAGCAAAAGCCTGACATGATAGCAGTGCTTTCTATACAGCACTAACTTTCATCTTGGAGCCTGTACCAGAAAGGATCTGACCTGTGAATAGCAAAATGCAAGTACATCAACAGCAAAGGAAAAAAAAAGGGGGAGGAAAAAGACAGTAACTATTCTTATTTTTATATATATGTTATTTAAAAATCAAGTGGTACAAACAGAGGCATAGACAGGGAAAGGAAACAAGACAGTGGTGTAAAACACTTCCTGTAGGTTTTCACAATGCCTTCCCTCACCTACTCTTAAAACCCATGGTTCATATCAAGGCTGGGCAGCATCATTCAATACTTTCTAAATCCTTGTCTTTTTTATTCTTTCTAACCTCAAAGTCTACAGCATCCAAGTATGCTCTTGGAATTGCCACAGTATTAGCTGTGCTCACAACATGCACTTTTATGAGGAGCAGTGACTCTGAAAGACAGTGTATTTTAATACCAAATTATATGCATCTTGCATTTGATTGCTCTCTGCTAAATATGGGCCTGAAAGCACTTTCTAATGGTCTGTCTTGGAATGCAGGATCCAGGGTCCTCAGAGGGTCTTAAAAGTAACTTGGTGGATTTTAATGGGCTTTTATGGGGCTGGACTTTCACTCCCAGTATTTCAGTATTCCCCCAAAGCGACAAGGCTGCCTCCTTGGGTTTTATTTTCCACAGAAGGCCAAAATTCTCCCAAAGAATGCTCTACCAAGTGAAGAAACAGATGGCACTGTCTTTGGAAAAGAATGATAATTGCAGGCCAGTTCAGCACTATTGACGAGGTCGCTGACATTCACTGAAGCACAACAAGCCTTGAGGACCCAAGCCGAGAGAACATTGGCTTCTTTGAATGTCAGGACACTTCAGTGGAGGAACACTAAAGAAAATGCAAGGCCAGGTTCCAGCAGACCATCTGGTCCTACAAAACAAAAGTGGATGCTTCTGCACTGCTGCACAGCAGAGCTCTAAAGACTCCCCAAGCTTGTTGAAAACAAATTAGGTATGGGTGGCTCGACAGTGATGAGTAAAGCGTGTCCACCTCTCCGACAAGCCTTGTCATGATGAACCATTTATGCAACGCTCATGATTTTAGAGGAAGGGATCTGACTGAACTCCTTGAGCTCTCCCGCACTAAGTCCCTTCTCTACAAGGCTCAGCCAGACCTTCCTCTATGCAAATTGCAGGGAAGAGAGTGCTACAGAGTAAGCAGCAAAGTGCACTAGACTGATAGGAGATGAGTGGATGTGAAAGCAGATGAGTAAGCAATGAAATAAATACAAATCGTAAGGAACCGCTAGCCAAGTCTAAGCAATTCCATGAGTCTCCCAAGCATATAGAATAATAGGAGAATAAATATGAACACTAATGTCATTATTACTGCCTATTTCTTATACGTGATTTCATTTATATTCTAAGAAATGAGAAACATTTGTCAAACCTTTCCACAATGCCATGAGCATACACTTAAAAATGTAGGAGGATACAGTGAAGATGAATAGGTATTCCAAGGAAAGGTGTTTAGTACAATTTGAAATTTGTATTTTTTCAAATCACATAAACTTTTGCTCTTGCAAAACACTTAGCAATATTAAAAATGAGATAAAGCATAAGCATTAAGTATAAATAACTGTATTATAATTATTTTATCTCCAATCTTTTAAACATTGAGGGAGATTCTTTACATGAATAGCTAACCTTGGGGCAAAAGTAAAATGTAAGTTGTTTTTCCTTCACAGTATAGAAGTTAAATGCTTTTTGCTGACAGCATAGCTCAGCTGTTCAACATAACTGCTAAAATTTTAGAAGATACAATAAATTCACTTAAGCTCATTTTTATGTATATTTAATTTTAAGCTCTGCATGGGACACTTGTTCACCACAGCCAGACTCTGCATCCACCCAGCTCCATAGAGTATCAATGGTGGAATGTGATCAATTTTATATATATATATATATATATATGTTTTATTTTTTATACCATTGTTTCTAAATTCTTAATACACTGATACACATGGATAATCACTACAACAGCTACTTATCAAACTAGCATTGACTTTTGTGTTAGATATATATTCATCGAACCAGCCCAAAGCAATAAAAATACTGAAACTTTCCCTCAAATTTCAAGACACTTATTCCAAATACTGTGGACTAGGAGGAGAAAATGTTATCTGCTAAGCACCACATGTACTTTATATGGCATTAAACTAAACAATTAGGTTTGGTCACTCAAGTTTTCTATATTTAAGCTGTTTCATTCGTTCTTTAATGGGATAAAGTAAACACATTTACTTAAAACCTTTAATCCTGTCCCTGAGCTAGCTAAAACTAATTAAAAACTGAAAATAAATTTTATTCTGCAGAATTATTAAGGATTTCTTTCTTAAAAATTCATCCCCCCCATTTATCCATGACACAGAGTGGTTCTAATCACCAAGTGCAGATGCTTTTGATGACTGAAACCTGCTCTGAATTTCAACAGAACAAATAATAGTTATGTCAACAGAAGATACTATATTCAGTAGGACAAGCTGTGCTTCCAGTCACAGTCCAGTGACTCTGTAGTCACACATCAGATTCATATGTTAACCTTAAAGTATTTCTTAGACCAGAGTCTTTCTTAAATATTTAATTTTTGTTTAGCAAGTTGTATTAAAAATTATGCTCTTTTGACTCTAACTACATATATTTATTTCAATGAATAAACTTACTGTAGTGAGTTCCCCTGTATTTAGGGCCATTGTTGACCACAACACAGTCTATACATGCATAGAAACATTACTGCTGGTTTTGCTTACTACAAGACAGTCCATTATATTTTGGATTACTATTTCCTTGCAGATGCATGATGAGCATGATGATTTTCCATGATTTTTTAAAAAGAGAAGCAATACCCTGCCATTCGGTTCAAGTGATAGCTTTTGTTACAGTTCATGGAAAATATATGGATTTCTAGCCAGAAAGAGAGGCAAACATCATTTGTAAAATCTTTTGTGGGTAGCTGAACAGTTCTTTCCAGAAGGGAAAAACAGCTTAAAAATAGGGCAAATAGGTGTCTTCATTATTAGTATTAGACCCAGTAATAATTAATGCAATTATGGAAAAAGGCATTCAGTGTGAAATTATCATTTGATATCGGAGGAAAACATTGTATTAGTAGCTTGAATCAGGTTTTCCTTATATAATCTCAGTAATCACTGAACTAATACTGCACTGGAACAAATACATTGCCTTACATTTAATAAAACTTATTTCTCACTGGTATAGTTATGTAGCTTCTTGCAAAGATTTCTCAGGAAAAAGAGCCAATGTATTGATTTAACATTGTTATTAATATAATCCTAGTGGGATACACTTTGTCTGCCACAAGTAAAATGCATAATTACTTTAACCGTGCAGTAAGTTGATAATGAATACACACCCCCTTTATTAAGGATGTCAGAAACCAGCAGCTAATGAAATCATTGCCTTGGTCGACAGAGGATTCCTGCTGCAGAGGGAGCCAGGCTGAGGCTCTGTTAGTGTAGTGTATTAGGTGATTTTCTCATCTGATATTGTATAGAACTGCTATGCTTTCCACAATTTTGAACTTTCTCACTCACCCAATGAGCATGATAAGCTCCATAGAAACATTACATTTATAACTACTCTAAATCCACATTTAATTTAATTGAGGTCTTTTTTTCCAGCATTTCAATGCACCTTTTTATCTATTAGTGGCTGGATGAAGACAAATAGCACGTTTCTCACAAACAAATCTTGTAGAGACATACTGAGCACATTCAAGGTCACATATTGTATTAAAGACAGCAAACATCCTCCAGCACATCCTCCATTATTGTCTACCTTTGGAACCATCCATTTGTTCCTTGCTAGCTGCTTATGACTATTGAGGATGAGAGGAGTCTGTAAGAGGCCCCATTAAACTAAGTTAAACTTTGCATTAATCTGCTCATGTTTCCTCACCATTTATCCCTCCACCCAGATAGCCAAAAGGAATATTCTTAGTTCCTTAAACAATCTGAGGATGTACTTGGGTTATGAAGGTGTCAAGCACTGCATGTAGATAGGTAAACTACAAAGAGGTTGCAGAAGATGGAAAAAAAATGGATGACTCAGGGTTATTTGTTGAAACAAGAGTAGTTACTAAATGCAATGAGTCAAACAGATCTCCAATGGGGGACCCAAATCAGATACCCAGCAGGCAGGTGCCAACTGTACTGGTGAGGACATTTGGTGTCCTCAGCCCTGTCTGCCAAACCACCACCAAGGGGATGTTCTCAGGACCTGGACAAACAGTTTCTGTGAAACTTGCAGGTTGGGAGCTCCAGCACTGGTTTCAAAATGGCAGCATTTTCAGGCATCATTTCAGGCACTTTCAAATTCTGCTTATCCAGTACGAAAAAAGACTCAGAACTGCCAGAGCATTGGAATGCTGCAATTAACAGTTAATGTTTCTTGTTCATGAACCACAACTAGGTTCTGACTTTTGCACAAGAATTGGTGGACATCAGCTGTAACATGATATTTCCTTACAATAAGGGGGGAAAAAAAGTCCTTGAGCTGAACAACCCTTAATTCACAGCAGTGCAGAAGAGGGACAGTTTAGGCCTCGACTAACAGTTCTCAGACATCATTAGCTTCCATGATGACAAGGTAAGATTGTTGAGGGGCAATAGTTATTCAACATATATTATTTTCTATGCAAAATACACACATAAGAAAAACCTTTTCAATATTTTTATATATATACACATATAAAAAAAAAAGTTTTGTAATTTGCCTGCTGTCTTCTTCCCTTTCTTCATGGTTCCCAGGTTGGTAAATAATAGCACAAGTTGATTAATTGCTTGTTATTTCTGAACAGACTCCCTGAGTAGTTAAAATGTGCAAACAGAGGCAAAATGTGTGACAGTTTTGCTTTGTGTATTGTCATTGCAACCCTCAAACTTTCACAGTACTGTAATTCTTTCAAATTGATGGCTCATGTTAGAAATTGTACCCTGATCATGGAACTGGATCAATAAAGGATGGATCTTTTTCCTCCTATAGACAAAAATATGCTCTTATTCAAAACTGAATACTGTAGCTTATTAACAAGGGTTGAATCACAGAACGAATAAGGTTGGAAATGAGCTTTGGAGATCATCTAGTCCAATCCTCCTGCACCAGCAGGGTCATTTAGAGTGACTCCTTTTAGGAGTATGACACAGAGACTCACAGCACAAGCACTAGCCAGTATATCCATGGACTCCAGCCCATGGAAACAGTTCAGCTTGGACTTGAAAGCTGGATGGCTTTTCCTGAGGCATAAGCTGCTAGGATGAATATAATGGACACAAAACCATATTACCTTAGTTATATATTATTCCCAAAGCAATGGGATGCTGCCATACTCTGGTCTCCAATACATCTCTTTCCAAGATGATCAAAACCTGTCCATACGTCTTTGCACCTGCGCTGCAGATGCAACCTACATCCCCTAATGCAGGCCAAGAGGTACAAATACCAGAACAAGTCAAATATCAAGTGTCAAAAGCAATTAGAAGCAATTTTCATGGACTACTTGCTGAAATCATCAGTGGGTCAGTCAACCTGGGCCAGTTCTTACCTCCTCAGGTTTCACTCTGAAATCATATTTAGAATTTCTTTTCTCAGTTTTTTTTTATTGGCTCATGAAATATTAAAGTCAACCAACTTAAAATGTCACAAGGAAGTCAGAGTTCCTTGCAGCCCTGCCTGGATGTGCCGGGTCCGGCAGCCATCGCCAGTGGCTGCTTGGCGTTCTCCTTAGCAGGGCACCAGGGGCTGCCCAGGGCGCTCCTGCCCTCAGCCCTCAGCCCCAGCCCACAGAGCAGCACAAACTCCTTGCTCTCTGATCCATACATATTGTTTTTGTGCTTTAAAAAATCTCAGTGATTTATTAAAGAGAGCCCTTCCTGCCTCTTCTCCATATTTCCAAACCACTGAGACCTTATGAAGCAGAATATTCTTTAGGGATATGAATGGATTCACTCCCTACAATCCTTTACATTAAGGAATGTGGCACCCTTCAATATCTAGGTCAATTTATTCCAGTATCAACACACTAGCTCTGTCTGGTTTTGTTTGTCTATACTTAAGATTTGATTTGTTTTGCTCTTTCTTTTCTGAATATCTGATTTCCCTTCAGCTTAGCAAGAAGATTCTTCACTCTGTTCTGAGTTATTAAGTCACTTTGAGTTATAACCAAGAAAAGCTAAGAAGACAATGCGCATATTCTGGCTGCAGTGAATTTTTACTCCAAATCCATTGTTCCCAGGAGTGCTATTATTTACTTATACTGTTACAGTTGCCACTTCCTAGTATAATTCCATGCTGCAATGCACAATGTAAACGCAAGCTTTCATATTCCCACCTTCCATTTCCACAGCAAGTTGCCACCCAGAACTAAATGATCAAATGAATATTTACATCTTACTCAGAAGTCACTAATATGAAGTACCTTCCCATTATTCCTGAACTGGAGCATCAGAATTAAAGCACTAAAATGAGTGGGAACTCATTAGCTTAGTTTTCTGCATGTTAGAAAGTATCGTGGTTAGGTTTCAGACCTAACTATAGCTGCTTCTTTTCATACATGTTATTTTATAAAAATATCTATTTAAGTTGTGGTTCAGTTTTATTGATGGGGAGACTCTTGATTTTTTTCCACAAGAAGCATGATCCAAATGAGACCAAAATTGTCACTAATTTCTGAGTATTGAGTGTGGAAAAAAATGTTTTGATAAAATTCTACTTGCTAAAAATACTGCAAAGCATCTCTCTATTTTAAGTGGAGAGTAAAAAACATATTTGTTAGTGGCTCAGAAACTGTCAAAAAATGCAATCACCCTCCTAAACGAACTCTGTCTATAATTCACACATCAATTCATATTCTTACAAAATGTGATAGAGTTTTCCTCCAATTTATTCCAAATGTCTGGATGTTCACAAATAGGAGATAATTCTAGACGTGAATGGTTCCCCTTTGAAATGGAAGATTAATTCACCATAAGGGAAGAAAGTTTATTACTCAGTATAGGCCAATGACACTAGACAATAGAAATCTTTCTGGCCACATGTATAATTTGGATAGAATATATAAAAACAAATGTTATAGATAATAAATCTGACCTAGCCAGGTATATTTAACTGCATTTCTTCTTAACAGTTTTGGAGATTTCTGGGAGAAATGCTCAGCCTTTTTCTACACCTTTTGCAGAGAGATTATTCACCTACACCTTTTGCAGACAGATAATTCACCATAGGAAACCATTAAGTTGCTGAGAAAACCCACCCATATCTCTGCAGAGTTCATACCAGCTCAGTAGTTCTCTGCATAAATGTAGATACCTGCCCTACCAAGAGACAATTCTTTAATACACTGGATAGCCTCAGCTGTATCAATATTCCTCTGTATATTATCTGGAAGTTTTTTGGAAGTTTTTTCATCATTATGAATGAGGCTAAATAACAAAATAAAAGTCTATTGCACATGGTACCTCCTAACAGGATTTGCCAGCACTAGGAGATAACTTAGTAAAAACAGAGTTTTCAACCCAAGTGCTGTACCCTTACAACGTGCATCTTACCTGTGTCCATCAGTACTGAGAAGAGAGAGCCTTTCCACAGCCCTTCAGGTGTCTAAATTAGGCTTCATCTGCCCAAGTCCTGCAAAAAAAGATGCTGCTGAGAAGCTACATACTGAGCAAAAGCAATGCTGCTTGTTGTTTTCCTGTATTCAAGTCAATCACTTGTTGCATTTTCTGTTCATTGTAGATGTTTTTATGTTTTAGACTACAGAAAATACAACATTTTAAATGTAAGGTCATTGCTTTTGCTCCTACTTTTTGCCACACAGAATGGTGTGGCGGAATGAGTGGAGGCGGGGCGAGTGACAAATATGCACTTCACTCAAATAGAGAACTAAAAATATGAATTATTAGTATAATAATGATTTCATGAGATTCTACAGCAAGGTCGCTTATTATTCACTGCATGGAGGCACAAGATAATACACGATTATCTTGGGATACCCTCCCGTTGGGTCATGAGGTTCAGACTGGACCCCCTTGCCTTCCAGGCTCCTTCTGAGTGGAGTCTGGGTGCAGCTGGGTCCAATCCTAGTCCCAGACCTGGTCAACGGTTTATGACTGAGGGTACTTATGTTACAAAGGAAAGTTAAAGAAAGAGAGCGCGCTATATTCACTTACCACAAATCTGTCGTGGAAGGAGCTTTCAACCTCGAGGAGTATCCTTGAGAGGCGTCCCTGCTCAAGGGGAGATCCTGCTGTGCAGCCTGCTGCCATGCCAGGAGAGCTCAAGGGGCTCTGGGTCTGTCCGCGTATTTATAGGATAAGATGATTGACTTATAGTCATTCTTTCATTTCAGAGGATCATTGGCTGGTGTATCAGCCTTACCTCCCCTTTGGGATGCAGCCTTCAGGGCTGTTATGTTGAGTCTAGGTTGGAGTAGAAATCAGAATGGTGGCGCCTACCAGGATTAGATAAATTGCTGGTGGTTAGCAGGTGAACAGGGCTGCATGTAAGGAACAGGTCAGGTTGAGCTGGGAAAGGAGCGTATCCGTCACAAATGGAAATGCCACTTCAGAATGGAAAAGATCTATTTTGCAGTAAACAGCTTTAAAAATCATATAATGGGAAAGGTATGGTTCCAAATGCCATATTAAAGCTTATGACTCGATTCCATCCAGGTAATTAGCCTGCTAAGATTGTAATTTTATGTACCTTATGCTTAGATTGCTGATTTATCTTCAATAATAATTTAATGGACTGAATAACCTAGCTACAGATCAGATACCAGAGATTAAGAATAATTCCAACAATTTGAGGTGCTCTTTCAGCATGAAAACTCCTTTTGTCTTCTTTTAATATCATATGTCTGAAAGCACTGAATAACTGTGGTGGGCTTTGTCCAAAGTAATGTATGACAGTTGTATTTTTACTTTCAGAATTAAGACATTTGTGATTTTAGTTATGTGTCTAACTACTTCTAGATAGGAAAAATAACTTTAAGTGTCTTAAAGTGTTACAAAAATATCAGATAACCAATAGGATTTTTTTTTACAGTGAAACCTTACTGGTCTGTTAGATTGAACTTCTTGCGCGTAGTCTGTACAGACATGAACAGAGTCCAACAATGACAAGATTTTCCTTAAAATCTTTCCTTGAGTAATGCCTTAAAGGTATTTGTTATTTCCCAGTTGTTCATATATGACTGTGAAGAAGCATGCATGGCCTCAAAGACAGCTAACAGACCATTAATATCTACTAAAGTAGCATCATCTTCCCCTCTGAGAATTGCACTTAGACACACTAGATAGAAATAAAAAATATTCATAGCATCTTACCCTCAGTTTCACAGTCTATACTTGTTTTTAACCATATCATATATTATCATCCACAAGCTATACCTACTGATAAACCAAAGCCAGAATTAATCACGAGAATTTGAAACTGAAGTAAACAATACTACTAAATGACATTATTCTTGATAGCTCCTTTTTAAAAAGCAGTTTCCTGGAATTTGGGGTTTTTTTTCCTTGTTTGTTTGAATCATAAAAGAATATAAAATTTTAATTACTTTTGCAAATTGAATTTCATCTAAAAAAACAGCCTTTACAAATACTAAAGCTTACCAAGGTAAATGGTCATTTCTGTATCTTTTATGAAAGTTGGCCCCAATTTCATGCCATCTCCAGCACTTTCAAATTTAGAATGGAGGAGGGTTTCATATATAATATTATCCCAGCCACAACTTAAATTTCTTAAATCCAGTCCTTTGAAGGATTTAGAGGACCCAGACACAGAATCTATCTAGAAAAAAAAAACCCAGTCTCTGTCATAAAATCACATTTTAGAGTCCCTCCCTGTATTTATTAAGGAATGAGATTATGCTTGCTAAGAGAAATAGCTTCAAATTCCTTAAGAACCTTGGTGTGGACACCCAGACCCAATGAATCACCAGCTAGATGACCCTAGGATGTCACTTTTGGGAATCCTATGAAAGAAATAGAATAAAAAATAACAATTTTTATTTCCAGAGCTTCAAAAGAAAATAATTTGGCCATTCCCAAGCAAACAGCTGCAGTCAAAGTTGTTTGCATCCCACAAATTAGAGGAAAACAAAGAACACAACAGAAGTCGGTCTATTTTTTCATAAATGTTTGTAGTCAATAAAAAAGAGAATGCCCTTCAGAAACACTGAGAAAGCAACAGTCTGTGTCTAGAGATTTGAGGGATTTATTTTTTTCAGCGTAACAACAAAGAGAAATGTAAGAAATTGCATCCCTTTTATCTGAGATATTTCAGCTATGGTAAGATGAACCTGTTGAATATCTGTTAGTTATCATCATTTTCATTTCATCCAACATAGCAAATGACAAATCTTTCTTTATCAGAAAAAAAATCAAACATAGCACAGTATAAATCTTTTTCTATTGAATACAAACAAATTAGCTAGATTAGTTGTCTCTGCTAATGTGTCTATTTTCACAGTAACTTTTAAATGTTACTGTTACAAACATAATTATCAAATTATAATTATCAAAAATATTACTAAATAATAATTATCAAAAATATTACTAAAAAGTGAAGATAGCAGCAGATGGAAGAATATCAGCTTTTTAAAAATGCAAAGTATATCTCAAAAGAAAATCTACTAGAGCCTTTTTATATTTTTTACTGTAAAATTCTTCACTATAACTTGGTCTTGGACTATTCTAGGTACAATTAAACCTGGCTTGGGATAGAAGAAACCACTCTGCTAAAGTTTCTCTCTTCAGCTCTCTCCTAATATTCTGTTTTTTTATTGATTAATAATGCAAAAAAAAAAGGTAGAAAAAGTAACTTTGCCATTTGTTTTTGAGGACAGTACACAAGGTTAAGTAAACTAATGCAGAAGCAGGAAGACTCAGTGGTGAACATGTCAGTCTAGATAACAGAAAGCTCAGATAAGCCAGCATTCAAAAATAAACCATCTATTCCAACTCATGATTTATGAGTCCCATGTTAATCATAAAGTAGACAATTTATTATAATGGAAGCTTTTCCAATAGCCTTATTTTGATTTAAATAAATCTGTAGCATCTTAGCTCATTTCATTTGAGCTTCTCTCTCTAAAGCCAAGTATTTTGTACTTGTCTTTATTGAGTTTATTTGCATCAATTCCAGTAAAGTTCTCCAGTGCATCAAAATCACTTTGAATACCAATTCTGTTCTTCAAACTACTTTCAGACTTTGTTGTCCTACTCTTATCCATCAGGAAATTACAAGTATCTTCCCTATCCAACTATTCCAGTCATTAATGAATATATGTTATTTTGGAATTACATCTGGAAACATATTCAACAAGCATGACCACTCAGCTAAATCATCAAAGACTATGTTCAAAGGATAGTCTTTTAACAAGGTGTGTAGCCAACAGTAAAACAACAGTAATTTAAGCTCTATCTTTGATTCTTAGCCTGCAGGGAGAAAGTGGAAGAGTAGAGAAAAAAAAAACCCACACCTTACTGATGCTTATGATTGATTCTCTCTTCTTCCTAAGTTCCTAACTCCCCACATCTCACCCAAGAAAAAGTTGAATTTAGTTTATCTAATAACAGAACAAGTATGAACTTCCTTTTGCCAGGAATTTGGATCAATGTCATTTTGTAGCTTGCTCATATACCTTCCTACCAAGTGACACAGGGTGACTTCTCTATTATCACACACATTGCCTTTCACTCTTTTAAAGATATAGTCTGTGCTCACCTCTCCAATTTCAGGACATCACTCTACCCCCATGAATTCTCAGAAACAATAGCTCAGGGCTGCATGACCATTCTGTAAGTACTTAAGGTTAAATTCTGTTCATTGCAATCAGCTGATACAGGCCCATAGCTTCTATTTCTTCCTGGCTGAAATTAAGATTCTTGTGTTAAGAATCCAGTCAATACAATTAAGACAAATGTTCCCCCTTTTCTATATCCATTCCTCAGAAAGATAAAGCAAAAATCTGATTACTGTATTATATGATATTTATTCATACCTGTTATGGCTTTGAGCAATACATTCCTCTTCTCACATTTTTTCTAATATTAATTAAAATATTTCTTATTTTGTGACTCCTTATTGGCTATATTTTTAATTTTTTATTTACTCTGCACAGGCTTGTGCTCTTATTTTGCATTTACTCTTAGCACAAATCCTTCATTTCTTGGCTTTCTTATCTCCCTCCTTCTCTTTGAATTATACTATCACCTTTGCTATATACATATCATGATTTTCTGCTGAATTCAGACAATTTGCTTCTTTTTGTGGCAATCCTTTTTCTTAACAGTGTGAAAGATGCACTGCAGCAAGTTTAACTTGGCCATCTTAAGATTTTCCAATTCCAAAATGTCCCATCCCTCTGTGAAGATGAAACAAAATTAGAGTGTGTTTGTACTTCTCCAGCTCCTTCTACCTTCTCCTCTGAAACTGCCAGTGAAATTATCTGAAGCTGAAACACAAACATGCCCCATTTTTATCAGCCTTGGTCTGAGGGCTCTAGAGAAAAGACAGAGTTGACATCTGACACTGCTTGCCTGTCAGAGCCTCTAAAATCTGCAATCCTCCCACAGGGTTCTTCTGCCCTTGAATTCCGCTTCACCATCAATGTGGTTACTATAGTTGACCTCTAGTTTGGAAACTTTGCATCTTTCAACATCTCCAGTTTATGACAATATACCTACAGTATCTCCATTGTGGCAACGTGATTCCTCTCAAAAGCCTGTGTTAAGCCTATGAAAGCCGCTTTCCTCTACTGATTTCCCTCATGCTCCGAAAAAAGTTTGTTCCTAACATAGCCCAGAAAATTATCTCTTGCGCTTTTGCAAGATACCCATTTTGCTTTAATTTCCACAGTTTCAGGTCATGTGCTTTTCCTAATTGTTCAGAAAAAGAAACCTAAAAGAAAGCTTCTGTCTCTTCCTGCATAAATGGTCTTTAACAGCCACTCTTCTTTTCCCTCCTTGCTCCTATCATTTTCTCTTTATCCAGACTTCCTCTCCCTCTTAAAGGGCTTCCTCTCCACATCTGCTGGGTACTCAGGCAAATCTATATTTTGTTTATACACAACATAATATTTCCTCATCTCTTTATCAGTCTTCAGATCCTCTATGAAAATGATGTGTGTGGCTATATTCTTGCGGAATACTCACAGTGATTAGTGTGGCAGAAGGATCTGCAGTCACTAAAATGGAACACACTTAAGGCTGAACTTCATCTGTCAAATGACTACTCATAATTAGTTATCTAGGTAGCCCTAGATAACAGATGGCTTGCCCATTTGAAGCAATATATTTTCAGCCCATCAAAGCATTTGTATACAGGTTACACAAGCTGAGCATAAACTTGGACCCACTACAGCAGCTTGTGTGATTTCTCACACGACAGTCATACATCTCTGTTTATCTTAGGCCTCAGTTAAATCAAAATTGAAAATCATGATTATGGATCCTGCAACTAATCGATAAACAGACCATCAAACCATACCTTGCTGATGTTTGTGAAAAGCAGGGCTTTATTTTACTTTGTAAGCATCCTTGCCTTTTGGAGTCTCTCCATACTGCATTAATTTAGGATCTAGTTCTTTCATCTTCATTCGTGCTGAATAATACTTTGTCATGGAAATGATACTATTGCTATACTACATCAGCGAAGAAAATTAGACTCACATAGACTGCCATGAATCTACAAGAAACATTTTAATTCTTCAAGTGGAATTGCTGATTTTCAATCTCATTAAGATTCTACCTCATCAAGAGATGTGGGTTGTTAGGGAATAGAACCAAATAAAGGCATTTTCACAAGTGTGTGAGGATGGATTGTAAGAGTATCAATTCCCACTTGCAACAGAATTAGTTCGTAGCTTTGCTTTGTTTAGCTTAATGTTTACTGAAAAGCAAGTAAACATTCACTGTGGAAATGTGTTCAGTAATATCACTAATCCAATTGTACATTTTTTCCATGACTAGAGATAGACATGTCTCCACACATTAGGAAGACAATAAATAAAATGGATGGATGCATCAAACATGAGAAGATCTTCTCTTCCACATTTTTTGCTGTTATTGTCTCTAGGTTAAACCCTGCTACTCCTCATGGGAAATTTCATTAATATTATAATGACTATCTAACTAGTATTTCTTTACTTCTAACATTAAAGCTGAACACTTAGCTTTATGAAAGCCCTCATGTTCACCATCAATGAAATGTATGAGAAGTTGTTTCAGATGCAAGATGAATAACACTAATCACAGTAACTTTTTGCTTACTCAGGGTTACCAGTAGAGTTTTACAGTTCAGGTTATTGCATATCCTTGGATGCCTTTTATGCAGCAGCAGACTTCAGCCTCATCAATCACCTCCCTCTGGACATGTACCTACATTTTACCCCTTTAACATGTTACTTCAAAGTATACCTTGGGCCATTCCTTCGATGCATAATGCATGATGTTACACATTAACATTATTTCAGACAGATTGCAGGTTGTATAAACCTTGAAAAATATTACTGCCATTATTTAAATTTAAAATTATCACATTTCTCCTTGTAGCAAAGTGAACGTTTTAACCATCAAAGCATCTTTCAGTTTCAGTTTTTAATAAAATAAATTATATATTATTATACAGCACCTCTAGGAAAAATGAAAAACCCTTAATGCCATGTTCTCAGCCAAAAGTTTCTTACAAATTCAAAGGTGAAAGAATAGAGAAAAAAATTACATAGGAGGCATATCTTTCCATGAGTTAAAAATAAAGCATTAATGGATTTTAAATATTTTCTCTTTTGGTTCTGATTTACCCAGTGAAAATAACTCTGACTATTATTAGGAGTAGTTCCTGCAGGTTTCCCTCACTCAGCATCTTTCAGCATTCATTTTTCCCCACTCATGAGGACAGGCCTAAGAGAAAACACTTCAAAACTAAGACTGAGGGAGGAAAAACAACTGAAAGTTTTTTACAAATTATCATAATCTCAGGGATAGTTCCGCAGGATGGAAAAATTTCACTTAGAAAACAGAAAAAAAAATATTGTTATAACAGCAAGTTCCAGGCAGAATCAAGGGGAGGCAACAGGAGCTACATCACTTTTATTTAATTACTGACATACTTGAATGCGATGTTTTTTGTAGTGGCCTTGATACAGGACTTCTGGTAAGCACACAGAAATCAGACACAAATCTCAGCAGGTTCCCATCAGTAGTTTGCAGAAATGTCTTTACAAATGGTCAGCAGGCCAGGATGGGGAGGCAACCATTTAGAAGGACAGAATTGAGTTAAGATTGTGAATAACTGAACCATATTTTAGTTATAAGAATTTCAAAAAGATTAGTTAATTATAAAATGAGCACAGACTAACGGTGTATTATTATTCAATTTTCATATTGAATTAAAATGAAGGAAGTACCATTCCTGAGAACATAAATTCCTATCATCTCCAAAGCCAAAGTGAAAATGCTGCAAAGACATAGCTCATTTTGTTCAGTTATTCTTTTCAACAGCACAGTCACATAACACCTGGAAAGCATTGCATTTGTTTCCCCCAGCAGACTGGTGGCAATTATATCATTATAAACAAAAAAGTGAACAGATTTTTTCACATCTACCAGCATCTTGACAAATAACTAATTGAAGGCTTCTCTCTAACTGATAATCCTAAAATCATGAGACATCATTGGCAGCTGAAATTCTGCTACTCAGTGGGTTTTATGTTTATACGAGCAAGGAAACAGTGCCCACAATACACGTGTAAGATGCATACGAAAAATTACTAGATCTGGAGTGACTGGTGTTTAGTTTCAAATAGTGATGAGAAATTAGACATGTTTATTAAGTGCAGCCCGTCAGACTGTATGGAGGTGGGAGAGGTTACACTGCTGCAAAATTGCTTCAGTGTAGGTGGGCTATGCAGGAAATTTGTTGCCTGAATATAGCAGAGGCTCTTTCACCTCCCTGCGCAACACCAAATTCAGGCCAGCCTAGTGCAACTCTTTTGATAAAGGTTCATTTTCTCACTAAAAGACACATTTCTTACTTTCTCCTCGCAAAGCCAGGAGCATCCCTACGCACTTTTCTTAATCTGTAGTCACACACTCCCCATGGATTAAAAGCAAAACTGCAGGTTAATGGTACCCATGTAGTTCATACACAAATACCATCAGCATGTCACTGGGCATTTATACTTCCTCTCAACAGAGATCCAACCTTCCATGCTCCGTCATGAATTCGCAAAGATGTAATCCGAATCTGGAATCATTAAACTGCTCTCCCACCTCACCTGGAATGATTTTGAATCCAGTCTCAATTTTTGCAATGAACTGGCTAAAAATAATTCATTCATATATAATGGACTTCACATAAGTTTGCCCATTTGACAGTCACTTTACAAAATGGATTTGCAGGATTACTGAATGTGCTAGATGTAAAGAAAATAAATATCAGAAAATCAGCTGGGAAAGATAAGCCCTTTCTCAATCACTTAAAAAAATGTTGGTATTAGCACTCCCTTTCTTGGCTAAAAAAGGCCTGAAAAAAAAAAAAGCAAATAAAGAATAAATTAAGAAGGAATTGGAGGCATAAGTAGTAGTTGAGCTTCTGGATATACTTCCAGACAAAAGAAAGCAACAGCTGAGAATATAAAGTCTGTTAAGGTACAAGTCCTTGGTAATCTGCTTTTTAAAACAAAAAGACTTTCCAGAAATGCCTTACTGCAATGGGGAAGCAGAACAGATGCTAACGGGATGCACCAAAGATAACGAATGCACTTGGTGCCCTCGCTATTTAGACACCTCCTAAAGCAGACAGTGGCTATCTTTCCTGCTAGCTATATCAATAATAATGAAAAAGTTAACAGAATCATCCCTGCAATTAGGACAGGATGATAATGGCACATTTGTGCCAGGTTTAACACAATTTTTATGCAACCACTGAGTCAGTACAGATATTATGAATAGCATAATTGCCAAAAGTGACTTTTGAAGATGTCTTTTTAAAGGTTAAAAAGGTAGTGTAGTTGCAACTAATTAGCTGTAGCCACTGCATACACACCATAGAACAATTTGCTTTTTTGTTACTAATTCTGCTGCTCATAAATTGCCTTTTCAGTACACAACAATCATCTACTTGTTTTACCTACCTTGCAGTCTGGGGATATGGTATAAAATGGGGAATTTTCGTTTGTTTCATTTCATTACTTCCACACCTAGAGCAGGTGTCTGAGCTTCTCAGCGATTCCCAGATGTGAAATTAGAGGCGCCGGGAGCAACATGGCTAAAAAAGT
Source organism: Nothura maculosa (assembly GCA_032353885.1). Taxonomy (NCBI): domain Eukaryota; kingdom Metazoa; phylum Chordata; class Aves; order Tinamiformes; family Tinamidae; genus Nothura; species Nothura maculosa. The sequence continues at coordinate 2,471,341 of JAUBOD010000613.1, read as the reverse complement.
AATGGAACAGGATATTCCCAAGCTCCTCGCACAAGCGAATCAGCAGTTGGAAAACATATTTTATTTGCTTTCTCATAATTTCATTATTATCTGATCCTCTCCCCAGCCCAGTAAATCATTGTATAATGCCTTGATTGATGAGGGCAATACACCCAAGAAGCTATGAGTGCTTTTAAGGTTAATATTATGTAGTCATATATACAGAAAAAGAAAGGAAAATGCAGTGTATTGGTTAAAACCAGAAATAAAACTGTTCCCTTACCATCAGCACTAATTCACTACAAACATGTAGTGCGTGGAAAATACATACCAATTAATAATTAAAATGTATCCCCTCCTCTGTAGTTCTAGACAGCAGCTGAACACACAGCTCAGTGGAGCACAGAAACCATTCCTTTTTAACGCCGTCTTAGGGGATCGAGGTAATACAATAAAGAAAGGCAGGATATATTTAAAGGCATATGCATTAGAGCAGTCTCACTCAACTATACACCTCTTTCACAAGGCATGATTATTAGAAATACAGCTGCATCAATAGGGTCAAATTTCATTTGGTCTTGATGGCACATTTACATGCAAAAATCAGGCAATTACACATTTAACAGCCTGTTTCTCCCATGCAATTACACAGGTTCCACGTGCAAATGTGCCATTTTCACAGTCCTATTGAAAAGTTCATCAGCATTAATTAGACAAATGGCTTTCTTCAGGTAATCCGACTGTTAACAAATGAAAGAGCTGTGGTTTTAATGAGTCCTCCTATTCAGTCACAGCCAGCATTAGCTTTTCCTCCCAGGCTAGTGTATTTCCTATATTTTGTTTGCCTGTCTTCCTTTGTAGAAGAGCTGCCACATCCTTCTGGCACCCCCACCCCACACACAGTTCCCTATTTTGATTGCATTATTCAGCCGAGCAGCTAGTAAGTACAAAGCACAGATGCCTGTGACAGATGGCAGGACAGATATTGAGAAACCATATTTTCTGTAAATTATCACCATTGAAAATTGCTAAAAATACTCCACTACAATGTTTTGTGCAGGTATTGCAAAATGATGGTTGAGAACCTGTGCACTGTTAGCCAGCAAATGAAAATGAGTATGCATGGACACATCAGGGCCTCGGGTGAAGGGAAGTACATCACCCCTTTGTAAGTACACAGAGAATGACACACTGGGCACGCAACACTCCAGAAACAGCCAAGAAATACTGAAAAAAAATAATTAAAAAGACACTAAGTGATTAAACCATTGCTGAGATGTTCCATTTCTTTATTAGTATGTTTAAGCATCTAATCCCATATTCAGCTGGTGACTGACAGCCCAAACTCAGTTACTCTAATAAAATCTTAGAGTACAGTTGCCAAAATCAAGTGCAAAACACAGAGGAAGGAGGATGAAGACTGAAATGCTTAATGGCACCTACAGCAGGTCTTGAAGCTTGGATCCCCTCGGGGCATTGATGCAACTGCTGCACAAGCGGCACTTTTCTTTCTAATTCCGTGTACAAGGATCCAGGCATTTCCATCATGCAGCAGGTCATGCTAGGGACTCAAGTTATTACTGCCAAAATGAAGGAGATGGGAAGAAAAGAATGAAAGTGAAAGCAAGCATCCGACTTTGCCCAAAGCAGCCCGTTTCCCCTGCAGTGCTTTACTCCTGCTAGCTGCACTACCCTAAGAAAATCATGCCCTTGCTTGCTGAGAAGTGGTGCAAAGGAGAACTTGTTCAAGCTGGAGCACCTGGCCAGAAGTACCTCGCCCTCCCTGAAGACATAACCAACAGTTGTCAAAGTGCACACTTCAGCTCTGAGTTTCAGAAGATAGCACCAGAAGAAGGCACTAGCAATGACAAATGCTCAGTAATGCCACTCCAGAGAAAAGCAGTCATTTGAACTCACATGGAAACTTCTCAAAAACAAGAGCTTACTCTTATTCTTTCCTATTGCATCAGGAGGGTGCTGATTTAATAAACCAATACACTGCAAAAAAAGAAAAATCAGTAGTTGGATCCAGGCAAGCCTTACTTCAAAGTATTTCTGAGTCTCATTTTCTTCCCAAGTTCGCCCCCATAAAGCATTTGTGATAGGTGTTTCAAAATGTGGAGATATCCATAACCAGCTTTAGGCCAGCCCAGAGTGGCATACTGCTCTGGCTGCTCTTGTTCAAAGTCTGATGATTCTCACCTTTGCAGGTGCAGAGCGGAATGTAGATGGTACCTAATCCCTTCTTAGGACATCGGGAGAACACAGCTTCCTAGGTCCTTGCACAAAACCTCTTGGGAATCCAAGGATTTGTGGTCAGAACCCACAGATAAAATCATAACTACATACTAAATATTTAGATTCAGTTTTGTTTTAAAGTCACCTCAGTCAGTGTGTGTTTAGGTCAGTCTTTGAGAATAAATAGGCAAAAACATGCTTTAAAATAAATGGGATATATTTGAAGTCAGCAACTGGAACTAAAAAATGCTCTGAAATATCTTTCTTTCAGATAAAACTCTAGAAGCAATGTTTGTTAGTTTAGGAGCAGGTGCTTTATGGAAACTACCACATACTGCTAGTAGCAGGAGTTCCTAACCAGATTTCATCTCCTCACAAAGTACACCCACACGAGCATGTAAGATCACATACACATCCCATCATTTACTGTGTGTTATGATACTACAATGCACTACTCTAATGAAACTGTGTAATAACTGCTAGGAATATATAGATTCATATACTGTACATCTAGACAGAACAGATTTTCTCAATACTTGAGACTTCCCTAAGCACTCCAGAAAAACATTTCCAATCATTCAGGGGCATGACAGTGCAGTAGAGCTCCGCAGAGGTCTGATTAGGAAAGGAAAAGAGTTTGCCTCCCCAAATTTAATTCTTCGCTGCTATATGGTATTCTTGACATAGCAGTGAGCTTAACACTCATTTTCTGTGGGTTCTGGTGCTTTCTCTTTGTATTTGAAGAACACTAAACAGCATTTTCAGGAATACTGGGAGTATGTTAAAAAAGAAAGTCTTTTTAATTATATTTTTTTTGGTATAGTCAAAGAGGTTATTTTCCTCCTACTGTTGGGCAAGCCTGGCAGATATCTCAAACTACACATGAAATCAGAACAGAACAGTGAAGGCACATTCGTTGTACCTGAACTGTACTGAAGGAGAAGTATTTTAAAGCTACATCTACAAATTGGATGAGACTGCACTCAGTCACCTGCACCTCTGTCAAGGTCACTGATAAAGATTTTAACCAGTCCTAGTCACAGGATAGACCTCTGTTATGCTCCAGTTATTTCCAGTCTCTGTGTAAGGTACACCCTATTAAACACTCTGGTCAAAGGGTGACCACCTCAAAGGCTCACTATCCTAACGGTCACGTAGAGGAACACCCATCCTGACCACAACAGCAATCACCAAGGATATGGTGAGAGAAAGCATCAAAAGCTTTACTGAGGTTGAGGTAATGAGGTGCACTGTCTTCCCTCTATCCATGAAACCTGTCATGATATCAGAGAAGGCAACAGTCTGGTTCAAAATTATTTACTGTGTTGAATGTCAGCTTTTCAGGACATCCATTGATTTCCACACCCATTGGAAGATGTTAAGAAATGGCCTTGCTAGGAGATCGGACAGCTTTCTCAGCAGTCTTGGATGCAGTCCATCTGGGCCCACAAGAACCATTGTAATCAAAGTAAACCCTGTTGTGATGCCAGTCAGTTTGGTTTCCATATGTCAGCATAAAATCCAACCAAGTTTGGTTTGGTTTTATCTAAACAGAGCTGACATGTTCCTTCTTACTATGGCAGCTTTAGAAGTGTTTCTCCTAAAAAGAGGCTAGAAAGCCTGCTATCTCACAGACTTCTTGTTTGCGTGATATCATTTAAAGAGAGAAAGAAGCCACAGATTAATCTCCTAAACTAGTTACCTAAAATCAGAAGGCTCCTAGTGCAAAGCAAGAAGCAAATGTCTGAAAAGAAATTAAACACACACAAAACCCTACCCCAATGCACGCCACAGGAACCTAATGAATTTGAACACTGCTTATTTCTATTCAGGATTATATTTAGGTTAGCTTAAACTGGCTCAATTTAAGAAACTCTATGGAGAGGCATCTCTCTTAAGTATGAGATGGATTGCATCAGTCTTTTGTGTTTCAGTTTTTTTGGAATCTGTACTAATGGTAGATAGAAAACTTTGGTTAATGATTTCTATGCAAGTCTCACTTGGAAGAGAGATTATTACTTATTACTAATAATAATTGAAGTTGAATTCTCCAATTACTAACCAAAGTATTCCATGATATTTTTTTCATTAAATAAGACTTGCAGTTTGATTCACCCGAGCTGAAAATTAGGTCATCATAATGCCTTTCGATATATGCATATTTCACAATCCATCGACATTCCATTATAAAATTTGAGTTTGTTTTAAAATTCTATTTAATATTTAAACCCAGCTTTTATTATGTGCGAGCAATGACACCAGTTTTGCAAGTAAAGGACACTAAATTTAAATTGACATTACACTAGAAGGATTTTATGTCAATTTTTAGCAAAGTAGAAAATTTCAGGCAGGACACTTTTTCATCGCTTAGAGTTCATGAAACTTACCATATTCATCTGGTGGAGCACACATTTTAAATGTCACAATAATAAAATCTGTACTTGTCCATTGAAAATATTTCCAGGTAAGATAGATTCTCATTCCAACTCAACTGACAAGTGCTATTCTGCCACTTCTTTGCTAAGCTAAATTCAACCAACTTTGAATGCAAGCTGACTAAGATCACCTTTTTAGGGAAGGATAGAGACTTTTATAAACCAGAGAAAAAGTATGAAGCTACTTTAATGTTGAGCATAATAATAAAGTGCAAATTCTTGCACTCACAGAATTAAGGATATGGATTTACAGCTGTCAATCCTCTTGAAATGTTCCAGGCTCTCCTCCAAAGTCTTACAGCCTGTCACACAAAACTCATTAAAAAAAAAAAAAGGGAGAAAGAGTGATAAAGAATGTACCTCCATGTAATTACTATTAGTGTCAGTGAGCTAATAGTCACAGAGACTAAGAGTCTGATTCCGGAACATTTTATTATAGACTTAACAGCAAGAAATAGCAAGAAAAGTGGAGCAATTTAGGGGTATTGGTACCACACCATGTCATTTTGAGATTGTTCTCAGACTAAGAGCACATCTCAGCACATCTCAGAGAAACTCATAATCAAATCTATACAGGGACCTACAAATTCCAGGAAGAGTCTAACATCTTTGTACTTTTATTTCCATCTTTTCAGAAAATGAAAGAGCTACAAGAGAGTAGAGGTAAAAGAAATTTGGTGCACAACTTTATATTCTGCACGCTGCTAATATTAGTACTTTTAAAAGATAGTTTTTTTTAAAAAATGAAATAATTTTTATTTTTAATGAGTGAATTATGACATGGAATATATTTTTAAAAAACGGTGTAGACTTTAAGAGGTTAATCAGTTACAAAAAAAATGCAGAAGAGTGAGCTTTACAGACACCATATACCATATGGTATTAGTCCTTTGAACTCAAAGCTTCAGAATCAGGATTCCTGACATTTTTAATCCTAACATTGAAGTCATCTTATCTTACATGAGATTTCTCTATTTCTCCAAAATGACTCTTCAATTTATTACTGCTATCTAATACATTTCTTACCAAGGCCTTCATCAAATTAACATTATTCTCTCTTAAAACAGGTTATTAATCAAAGGCACATTAGACCGTTTTGTGGTCAAATTTCATACACTTTGAGATGGGGTTGTGTTTTTGGCTAAGACCTTCGGGGCTAGATGCTCCAAAGAACATTTGAGCTGCAAGCTCTGTCTGGAATTTTATATAACTCTTCAGATATAATTTCATTTGAACCACAAGGTGTTCAGAACAAGGAATGGTACAAGGTTCTGATTAACAACATTTTTGCTCTGGTTCTTTGCTGCAGTGAGGAAATTGTGCAGTTTCATCTTGCCCTTTTACACTGATGTTTATTATGTTAGATGATTCTTCTTTCTCCCAAGCAGCCACTATGTTATTGCTCTCCCTTCATCTTGAATTCATTTTCCATTGTATCTGTGTTCATCTTCTTCAGGCTTGGTATTTCAAATATCAGAAACTTTTCTCTTTCTTTCTCTCCATTTTTTTTCTTTTTTAGATTATTTCTCTGTTAAAAAATGTGAGCTCTCTCTAAGGCAAATCCTACTCTTTTTGGTCAGCCAAATACCTGAGGAATCACCTAGACTGCATAGAAGCTGCCTGGAAGCTGCCCAAACACAGGTGAAGGACAGACACTCACTCCATGCCACAGAGGAGTCTTCCAAGAACTGACCTCGTGGTCTTAGAGAGAAAAGCCCAAATTCAGAAAAAGCCTCAGATTCACCGCCCTGAACACTGACAAAGCAGCTTTAGTTGGGCAGAGATGTGCTGCAAAGGCAACTCTGCTGCATCTTTATAGACTCCAGGAGAGAATGATCTCCCTTCCCAGCAGGCACCTGTTGCCTCCTCAAGACTTTCCTGGTATCTGTTTCTTCATTTGCATTTCAAAAATGGAAACAGCTTTGATTTTTGCGTTTTTCCTTGCATTTCCATTTCAGTAAAACTAGTAATTGCTTAAGCAAGCTGCAAGTATCTTTTTAGTATTCTACGTCCTTTGTTCATAACTGCTATTTTTAATACCTCAATAGGGCAGCTGGACATTCTGCTGCTATTAAAAGGCACAATTCGGACTGTAAATGTCAAAAAAAGGGAGGTATGGAAATCAATTACAATCTAATAAAGTGGATGGCAACATTGAGGCACAAAGCTCCCTCTTCAAATCACCCCTCCTAATCCCCTGCAGTTTGCCAGATAGAAATCTTGCCTCTTTCAGAATAAAATATACCAAAAAGAGAATTCTCCAAAAAGAGAATATAAAACCCTTATTTTATAGCACCGCAATTCAAATTTGCACTGGACTGAAATTTCATACTGTAAAGGTGAATTTATGAATTTACTTTTATTCACAGTAAAACAGAGGAGCACCTTGTGAAAGGCCAAGTTCCCTGTTTATTAGTGCAATTTTAATCCTGTTAGCCATGGCAGAAGAAGGTTAAGGGGAAAATTCTTCTGGAATGCATTTCGTTTCATAAAGAGCAAATTGGAGTCATAACATGGAAAACTTTGGAGGAAGTGCAGGCCAGGGCCAAGGGTAAACCTTGACATGGGCAGTTGCAGGTGACAGTAAAAATTGTAGTCATTCCTGTCATTTGCCAAAACCATAATTTCCAACAATCCCTGATGACATTTCTATTGCTTCCCATAGTCAACCTCAATACTGAGTACATGAGTTGAAATTCATTGCTTTTAGGCAGAATAATTAAAACTGCCCTCACTTTCCGCAGTCTAATTTCTACTAGAAGTCTGCACAAGTGTAGTAAAAGACAATGCACAAGTCTTATTCTTTTGGCTAAAATCCAAAGCTGATTAAATATATCCCTTTCTCTCTCAAGAACAAAACATTTTTGATTTCGCCAAATCCACCATGTTGTTATTGTTTTCGTTTTTATAGCTAGCCCGTCATCTAAAATTCCTATTCAATCAAGAAAATTCAATCAAAACATCAGGAGACAACTATTAGGGAACATCACATCCCTGGCACTCTTGGAAGGTGCCACCCACATCATAAATACATAAATACATAAATAAAAGGAGAAAACATATCACATGTGTATTCTGGTTTGTACTATATCCTGCAGTCCATCCTCTCCTTTCCCCCTCAGGGCCTAGTGCAAAATTCACAACAGAGTTAAGGAACTGGAGTCATAGAATCTATTGGAGGATGTTCTGGAGAAGTTATTCAAAATAAATAAAGTTGTATTTGCAAAATCCTTCAATTTTGATCTTAGCATACATGAAAGATACAGCATCTCGAAATAAATAAAACTGATGCAAAAAGAGGGTTTTTTTAAGAGAAGGGGCAATATAGAGAAGAAAGGTAGGCAGAACAAAAAGGAGCAATGTTATCATCTAAGTCTATAAATCTCTTACGGAATTTGGCCAGATACCATGATCTTCCAAAACGATTCCTCTTGTGAATATATTTATATACACAAATGTTCAAGGAACAAGGTCATAGGCTTTAAAAAACATTCTTTTCCCAGCACAGTTTGTCCAGTGAGCATTCATCAGGAGGCATCATAATGTTTCAGTCAGGACTGTCCTTAAGAAAATGTGTATGGAATAATTTAATCACAATTTTATTTTACTTTCCTAAGTCCTCATTTGAATGAAAGATAAAAGTATCTTTCATCTAGTGAAAATTTGCTAATACATGGACTATTTTTGATGTTTAATACATTTATTCATGCACTATGTATTTTATTCCCTAGCTCTTTCCTATTCCCCCTTCTTATTTCTCATAATTTACCTAAAATAGAAATGGTGGAAACAATTCAGTTCTTAATCTAAGTGACATTTAAATGAGATAGAGATATACTACATATATTACGCACCTAAGACTATGAATTTGCTGCTCTCTATGCCTATGTTTCTTGTCGTCTTTTACAATTTTGCTGTAGATTTAAGATTAAATTTTATTCAGTCTTTCTATCGAATAATTTGTGCAGCCAGAAGGCATCTGTGCTAGCAGCGGAGTGTGAGGAGTGTGAGGTAAGCCACAAATGTTGCTAGTGGCCAAATGCTTAAATCTAAGCTTATTCTTTCAGTTATATTATTTAAGTCCATACTAAGAAACATTAGGGAGCACTAGGACCATCTGTAAGCCTCTCAAACTCCTATTCCTTTATTCATTATTTGAAGTTCAAAGAGAAAGTATTAACTCAGATCTTCTGGCACTGAATTCTGCTTTTCATGCAGTCTTTGCCTTACAAAAGTAGTCTTCACAGGACATGCCTTTCAGTTTGCCATTAAGTATTATTATTATTCTTCCTCTACCCCATGTTATATTCACAGCTATCTCTCCATATTTATAGTATCTTTTAGTCACAGTCCTCACACATATTCAGGGAGACAGTGACTGAGCTTAAATTTCAGTAGCCAGGAGAAAGAAAAGCTGCAGCATTTTCAGAATAAACTTTAGCAGAACTAGAGACTGTGTCTTTTTCTCTGTGGAAGATGCAGAGTTTTGAGGCTCTTTACTGCAAATAGAGACTACTGCATTTACGTTCGGCTTTCCCTGACTCCTCATGCGATCGGTTTTGGGAAGCTTATGACATTCAACACAGTTATTCTCTGGAGATCTTCAAAATCCACTTCGATGTAATTCTATGCCACATGCTCTCGGTGACTCTGCATGTGCGAGGAGGTTGGACTAGATGATCTCTAAAGGTCTTTTCCAACCTTAAGGTTTCCATGATTTGAAGCTGAATTAGTTCTAGCATTTAGGTGATAAAGGACACGCAGTCTAAGCCTAGCCCTGGCAGTCTTATATCTACTTCTGTATGAGGTATCATAGTATCAGCCTATATCATTTGTTGATTTCTAAAGGTGTTATATATGCTTGAGCACTCAAGGCTGTCTTATCAGGGGTTATAATCATCCACTTGTATAACTCACATGCAAACCGCTCAACTTGAACTGACTCCAAAACACAACTTTCAGTATGACAGGAGCAGAGGAAGGCAAGGAGAAATTCAAAAGCAAAGAAATGAAGCCATCAGCCAGAGATGCTTTTTAGTAGCATTTGGTAAGACTTAGATGCAAAGAAATCAGCAGCAGTTTGAAAGTCAGCTGCTTACAAGAGCCATTTTATCTAACCAAAATTTCAGACTTGATTCAGACAAAACATTGAAATTAAGACTATGATTTGTACATCATGCCTGGATCCAAACCTAAGATCAGTCACTGTTAAAACCTTGCAATAATAATAATAAGCTATTAAAATAATTTATAAGAAGTATAAATCATAAATAAAAAACTAAGTACTGCTAATGTGTACATAGTATGTGGGACATAAGAGATGTGATTACTTAGGAAAGAGAAGTCAAAAATAAATAGGAGGGGGTAGGGAATACTTTCACCAAAAAGACTTGAAAATCAGATTACTTGAATAACTGCAAACACAGAGTGGATCTGAAAGTATAATAAAGCAGAAGGACCCAAACGGAAAATAGGAAGCTGCTTGAGACATATGAGAGTTCTGAGGCATGTGCTAGCTCATTAGCCTTCTTATCAGTGAGGAAACGCTAAGTGCAATGGAAACAGCTGACAGACAGGGCTAGCCATCTGGATTTGCTGGGGAAATGAAAGAGGAACTCTACTAACACACTGAGTAAGCATTAAGTTCAAAGCATGTTTGGCAAGACGGAAAGAAAGAAACAACAACTAACAAGCAAGAAGCAGAAACTTTGATTCCCCTCATTTTAAGTCCCTGATAAGATAAAGTATCAGCAATACCTCTTCTTCTCTCAGACGAGGTATAATCTCACCTTCACAAAGAAAGCGTCACTCCCTGACTAGTGTTTTGGTCTGTTAGCACCACTGTCCTTGCCTGAAAGCAGTTCTGACTGGGTTGAGGGGAAAAAAAAAATGACTCTTCCTTTTTTTTTCATTGCAAAACTAATTACCCTGAGTTTTCTGAACCTTTTATACCTGCTTTCCCTGGGCATTTTAAAAATGCTCTTGGATAAATTCGTGAAGAATCAAAAGTTTGACTTTTTCCCCTCCAGCATCCTGGGCGTTGTACTCGCATGCCTTATAGGAGCTAGTGCACTGCTGACCAGAGCAGAGCAACGGCACCTTTCAAGCACTACAGAACCAGGGCCTTACCAAGCTTTCTGTAAGCACATCTACACACAACATTTCAATCTTAGAACTGAAATATCCTAGGTTAAAAAAAAAGGAACATGTTCTTTGGTGCCATAAAGCTAATCAATCAGGATGATGCCCAATACTGAGTGCAAAGAGGCTTATCAGAAAAGTGCTTTTTGCTTTTCTTTCTCAGAGTAGACAGCAATTACAATAAACAGGTGAATCAAATCGAAAGAAACCCTTTAGCAGCAGTGACTGAACAGACACCTGGGAAAAGATGACCCAGGTTGTAATAATGGATGATAAAATGTTAGAAATGGGGAAGAGAGAGCGCAAGGAATACAAACTGTTCTGAAGAGCTCTCAATCTTCTATTCAGTATTTACTTACTGCAGAGGTTCAGTAAGCAAAGGTCAGACCAAGGATTGTAGATTCCACAACTGCTAACTTATTTATAGGACTAAGCAGCGATAAGCATAAGCCTGGCCATTTCTAAACCCCAAAGTAATCATCCCAACTTTCATATTGATTCAATTCTTGCCTTCTTATTAAACCCTGTTCTGTAGCAGGAAGAGACGATGAAGAGCAAAAAGTGAATGTGTATTTTTTGTGGAAAGTGGATATTAGGAAGGTATTAGGCATGAACCGATAGTATCAACTTGCTTCACCATTCTGAATTATATGTGGTTTGAAAGTGCAACATTAGCTACTGCATAGCATATTGAGTGAAAAGAATTAAAATACAGCCAGATCCCTCCCTACTGTTGTGACTTCTGCCTTAATTTTAATAGGTCAATCTAACAAATTCAACGGGTAAATATCATCTTATTAATTTTGAGTCTAGCTAATTTTCTGTCTACTTAATGCTTACCTGTATATGCAGAACAAATTTTATAGAAAGCTTTTTTAGTTTGTGGAATTAAGATAAATATCACTGAATTTTCATGTTAATAAATACATTGGGAAAATGAACTGGGGAATGCAGCTACAGGGGACAAACATTTCTGCCATCTTTCTCCACTGTTTGCTAAGTAATGTTAATTTCTCTTTCCACTCCTCACCACTGTCATAAAATTAATGAATACAAGATGAGTACATACTACTTTTCTGAAGCTATGACATAATTTCAGTATCTATAAACATTCCCTTCAGAATTCAGTGAGAAATAACTGGTGTTAAATATTCTGATTTTAGAAGAATCCCTTATATACGACTTATGGCTATTTTTTCACTCTAATAAAGCCATTCCTCAAATGACAGCCAATTAATTTATCCTCCCAAATGCCCAAGGCAATGCAGCTTGCATAGCCGTCATCACGACATTACGTGATTTCCTGCTAGTACACGTGGTACTTATTCTACATTGCCTAAAATCACAGGGGAGAATTCATTTACACATAGGAAAATGCCACTAATGCCACTAATCATCTTAGCTTTTGGTAGATTTACAGAGGTTTTCCATGCAAAAGTCTAGCCCTACCTTTTTTTTCATCTCCAGGCCTCTGGAAGCGGTACTGTTAAGATGAGCCACATACATAGAAAAATATCTGCAAGGGCTCTCTGAGATTACAGAGGTAAAATCCCGAAAGAGGGGCTAGCCTCTCAAGATTATGGTTACATGGCAGTTAAAGGCAGAACATGTGCCACCTCCCATTCTGACTCCAAAGAGGACCGAAAAGTTGGTGTTCTGCCCTGGAGACCCCCAAATTCCTTCACAATGAGCCCAAGTAGGGGCAGTTAGAAAAATAGAGTATTTCTGGGTAGGATGCCTATGGAGTCACTAAACCCTGAATATCTAGAAGAGTTGTGACCAGAGGATAAACCTGCTTTACAGTCTCCAAGGCTAAAGAGCTAGTCTGGGTGTTGGGCAGGCTCGCAGCGTCAGGGAAGGCCTTGGAGGGCAACACACACAGCACCCAAAGTGCTCACTGCAGGAATAGGTAACTTCACCTGATCCAATGTCATGATAACATTTGCTTCTGTAGATCCTATACAGGCTGCCAAATATTACATTTACACTAGAAGTGGAAATAAAAAGTGGAAATGCATGCACCCTAGCTAAATCCCTTCACAAAACAATCTCAGAAGAGATTTTCCCACATCAGCTTGCAATATAGAAATGCGTTCCTTATATAAATATTATTGCATGAAGATGACATATTGTCAGATTTCTTTTATGCACAGCATGGTTTCTATACCTCCCTCTTCCTTCCTTACACTGGTACCTGTGGAGAAATGCCTCCCGAGATGGTAGGAGAAAGAGGAAGAGAAAAAATCTATTATAAAAAAATATTTGAACACACAAACACAAATTTAAATCACAGATCTGTACCCCACATAATCTCCATTACATTCTCAAGTGAGCACAGACAGGACCAAAATTGTAGTCCTTGCTATCTAGACCAAAGCTCTCATCCACTTGCACTTCTTCCTCATAGATGCTTTAGCATCTGCATTTTATGTAAATCAAACTGCAGGAGCACATGCTGGCTTGCCCCTTGATGTAATTATTTACTGTGAAACAGTGCTATAAAGTAGCATTCACTATTTGTCTCATCAACATCTTCCTAGTTTCTGCTAGGTACAAGTTAGGCGTTTGAGTGAAGAAGGTTGTGAGGCAGACGAGGAGCAAAGCTCTTGGCACAGAAAGGGCACTTGTTCCCGGCCATGGTGAAGCCCAGGCATATTGCTCAGGAAACTACATAGCTCTATTCATATTTTGGACATTTATTCTTTTCTGTGTGATTCAGTCTTATTCTCTTAAGCTCCCGAGTAACATTAAAACTCCATTTCCTAAGAGAGAAAGTACAGAACAAAGGAATGTACAACTTTGCTGATTTTTTTCCCTTTAGAAACAGCATATTCCTCATTTCTTTTTTTTTGTTCCCCTTCATACCACACAACTGTGCCCAAAGAGCACAATTTGCTCTCCAAAATTAACCAATTCCCACTCCTCTCCTTGCTATTTCCCTTGCTATGGGAAAACGTCATCTGGTTCACTCCAGCTGAAAAGTATTAGAGAAAGCAGCCTGGTGTTGCATCTGCTTGGTAAGGAGAATAAACAGATGATGCAAGCGCTTAATTGAAAATGCACTCCATTACAGGAAAAGAGGATAGAAATGTTACACATAAGAGCATAGACTTCGAAAATCTGCATTCATGGGAGAGGAAGGCAGATTTCTGACTTTTTTCCCATTTTCACAGTTGCTATTCATTTATCTCCAGACAATTTCCAAGTTTTGCACACAAGAAATGTATTAGTTTATATGAGCACTGATTAGACAAGTTTGTTTATCAGTACAATGATTAAATTGCATTGAATATGGGGTAAGAAATAGGTTTTAGATTAGATGCTTTTTTTCAAATCATTCATTTCCTTACATATTGACATCAAAACATTCTTATATCTCCGTAAGACTTCTGTTGTAATTCTTCGTTTTTACACAGAACTAGAAGCAAGGTGAAAAAAAAAATAAAGATACACACATTTGGCTATTCCTAGATTGGATATGCCACGGAAAAGTGAAATCCAGATGATTTTCTTAATTCCTGTATATTTGAGGAACCAGATTTTAAATTCTAAAATAGGTACACTTCAATAAATTTATACTGTGTGACTAAAAGCAAAAGGAAACAATTCCTTAATATTTGAAACAAGAAGGAAATAACAATTTTCTCTAACATTACTTCAATTTTAATAAGGAACCATCTGACCCTGGTGTCATTTATTGAGATTTCATACAGCCATATTTCCCATTATTCTTGTTCTTCTGCTTCTATGCATATTTGTGTGATGTAAGTGAACCATAAAGCCTCCATATCCTAGAAAAAGAGGAAAAAAAACCCACAAAAATATCCAAGTCCCACAGATTTAGCCCTCCCATAATCAAGCACTTGCAAATGAGTTAGTCACTAAGAGGGATCTAAGCCAAAAGACAGTTTTATTGCAATGCTAACTGACAAATTGGTCATAATATCAGTCAGAAATTAAAATAAAGACTAAGCAGGCTGGGTGTTTTTAGCACAAGCAATAATTAAATTTAAATTGCAATTTAATATGAGTTTGCAGGTGTTAATCTGTGGATTTAGAGGACTGGTCCCCTTCAGTCCAGAGCCACAAAGATACAGCAAAAGATCAAAATCCAACATCCAAAAAAAATTTCATAAAAACAAACTATAATAAAGAAAAAGCCTTCTGCAGCCCTTACTTAAAAAGACATGACAAACATTTTTAATCTATATCTGTTTATAATGCTTAGTCAGATTGAGACATGGATCATTATGAAACTGGTAACTCACATTTAGAGTCATTTCATTTCGTTTCACAGTATCAAGATGGTTGACATAGAAATTGCATTAAGATTTCTGATCTCAACATTTAAAAGACACCACTTACGGCCCCAAACACCTGACTGAACAAAAGAACAAGCTGTAGTGTAGTCAGTAAAGGCAAAAAGAATTCAAACTGTGTCCACGTATATTTCAAAGAATGTGATGAATATGCTGAAATACAAATAAGATACCAAGCCTTTATTTATATTATTAAAAATAGGGAAAATTCTCTATATGAGTTTTTCATTTCATTACTCCTTGGAATACTACTGGGAGAACACAGGTTTGTTGACTTATCACAGATATGGTTTAGTAATTGTTATTTAAAAAAGCTGTATATCACTTAGGAGTCAAACACTAAATAGCTTGTACTGAATAACATTCAGCTGTGCTGGAAGCCTATAATTTCCCATGCACATAGTAAAGTGTTTTTTCTTCCTTAATATTAAAATTTAAATTGCTTTCAGAATCAGAATAACCAATTCTTATAAAGGCAACCTTCAAAAGCACGCAGATTTTAGATTGCAGTGATGTGAAAATGAGATTAGAAATAGAGGTATGATTTCTAAGTATTAAGAGCACTATTGATTAGAGCACAGCAAATAACAAAACAATTCCCTTAAGAGGAACTTAATAAGTGCAAAAATGTTTAGAAATATTGATTGATGAAATCAGCAGACTACAGTCAGATACTTGTGCCATTCCTAACCATGGTCTGCAGACTGTATAGAGTACAGCACTGGTGCATTCAGTAGTTCAACAAATAAAGTGCATGGATGATTTGTCTTGCAGAGCTCCTGATCAGAAGACAAATAACTTCTTAGAGCAAGTAAAGCATGGCACAAAAACATTGCCCATGGGGAGGGCTGTTATTAATAAGCTAAACCAAAATTCCATTTAATACAGAAAAAAAAAGATCCTTCTGTTGTAAGAATATCCACAAATTATTTTTTTTGCAGATGGCTGTATTAGGGAAGAAATATGAAATGATATTTTAAGGAAGAAATATGAAACTATATGGAAAATTAAGCATAAATTTTAGAATTTTAATGGCTTTTCAACTTCCAAATTACAGAGGATGAAGGAATATAGTCATACAAATCATTTTAAGAGTTTCTGAGAGTGCATTTTCTCCTTCTGTAAATTTTGCCTAATATGCCAGAGGGCTCAAACTACTACCCTTTCCATTTATGTGTTGCAAAACCAAAGCAATGAAAGGGTTAACTGTATTTTGGTTCATTGCCTACCAGGAAGGAGATAAAAATGGAAATTTTCTAAATGCAATTCTGCTCTCTCTATGGAGACTATGTACAGTATGTTGAGGACATCCAAGGACAGATATGATTGCTTCATTGAAGCAGACTTTTCTAGCTATAAACCTCAACCAAAAAATATTTCATTAAAGAATCCCCCACTTATTGTGCATCATTATTCCTGTCAGTTCAGTCCCAGGGACAAAAGATGACAGTCATTCAGAGCGATATCGAGTCCAATGACTTCCTAAATCCATGATGAGACACTGTGAAGTTATGGTGGGGAATTCAACAGTTTTGTCAGACTGTTCCTACTGCACAGAAATGTCAGACCAGGCATTATAGGGCAGGAAAGGAGGTTCTGTCATGCTGGTTTTATGGTCAATGATTTTCTTTCCTTTAACAATTTGCTGCTAGAATGTGGCAAGAAAAGATACAACCACCCTGAGTCTGCTCACATAAACTCCTAGAAATTCAATAACATTTTCATAAGCATATCAAGACAAGAATGGAGATTATAACTGTAGCCAGGAGAAAGCCGACCTTCACATAGAGATAACACACAACAGAATTTGAGAGACTGCCATTAAAGGCTGATTATAATGCAGTTTACTACTAACCTTATAGTATAATTACTCCAGGGGCAGTGCATTGGTATTGATTTCTCCAACACCGGGGATACTATCAAATTTAATACAGAACAAGGATAACCACAGAAGTCTTCCTGGATCCTAGTCAATTTTATTTATCTGAGTAATGATTAACTCCCTGCTTTAAAACACAAGGACAAGCACCTTCCTTGTAAAGTAAAGTAAAAACAATATATAAAATCTTCTTTAACACTCCATGGTAACTGTGAGAAAATGTTAACTGTTAATTTTCACAAGTACCCAAATGTAGTATTTGACATTGGGAGTTTATTAATGAGTTTAATTATTTTGCTACACATCTGGCTTTCACTCTGATACTCTTTATTCACTGATTTATTCTTCACTCTTTATTCAACATTCTTCAACAAAATACTCAAGTGCCATTTTTCTGCACAGCAAATATGCAGAATAATAAGATCATTTGCAGCATGTATAGAAAAGAAAAGATACTATCCCAAGAAGACTAAGACAAAGCACAGATTTCTGTATTATTTATTGAGGTGTTTTTTCATGATGAAGCATTTTCAGTGAATTGTTAGAAAATATAAATAATTCTCATGACCTGAGCCCATAAGTATCTATAGAGATGTAAAAAACAGAAGTAAACATAATTTGCATAAAAACCTCTCTTTCGAGTTTTCAGACCTTTAGAAATGCTGGTAGTTTAATCCTAAATTTCATCTTACCTCTCAGATGCAAGAAACTAAAGTAAAAAACAGAGTAGCATACATAATTTAGCAGCCTTGTTATTCTTTTCCCAAAGGCATTACAATGTCACCAAATGCCTGCAGTGAACATGCCAAAAGGTCAAGACATTTCACTCCCAAGCTAATACTTCTCCTCACAGAGGTATAGTAGCCATTCAGTCTTTCAGACCACAGATGGGAATCTTCTCCCTTGAGAGTATTCAAGTGGAGCTTCATTTATGGAGGTGACTTTCTGTGATTGGGTCCAACTCACTTAAGATGATTGAGCAGATATCTTAACTGCTCTTCACAGCTAATTCTATCAAAGGATGCTTACTTTGACTAACAGTAACAAAGAAGTTAAACCTCACAATAAAAAAAAAACTGCCCTATCAATTAGCCAATGACATTTGGGATATGTCTGAATTTTCCACAGATTATCTTCCCTATTATTATTTGAAGCCAAAATTGAGATTCCAAGCAATATTTTACACTGGCAAGCTGGCCTTATGCCTTTAGCTGCCTGCTCTCTCTGTGGCATTACTCTTTCTGTTTCTTAGAGAGAATTATTCCTGTTGAACATCACTATTGTTCTTTGCTCTATTCCCAGCTGTAATGTACGACTACCCTTTCAGGGCGACCTAACTCTGTCATCATGGAAATGATCATTTTCCCCTTGACTCAACTAAATACGAAAATGTAGTGGAAATTTACTGCAAATGACATCGGCAGGCACACATGCAGAAACAATCCATCCTAGGATGCCTCCCCCTATTTAGAATTTATTGGGGTTTTTAAAATCTCAGAATTTCTATTAATACTTCACTTTCATGCTTAACATGATCAGTAATAGGTTTAGTCTAAGAGGGAAAAAAAACTAGAACCCCATAAGACAAGGCTATCATCCCTGACGTTTTATAGTGAATTCATATTTAATATAGGCAAGAGAGCAAATGAAACCCAGAACTGCATTACAGGTTTTTCACTTCACACAGTAACTGATATGGATGCTTTTACCAGAAAAAAAAAAAAAGAAAAAGAGAGAAAGGGCTTTTTACAGCAGTTATAATCATATTCTGCTGTTTGTGAGCCACCTGCATTTGCCGTTGGAATTTGCAGAGGCTGCTCTGCACTAAAATCCTGAATAGGCCAGGAGCTGCTGAATAGATTTATACCGTTGGCAATTTTCACCTTGCAGCCTCTGTAGTAGTGCAGTGGGAGTATTCACAGGAGCTCCTTATTAAAAGTCTTCTGCTAAACACAGTAGAGATGGGATCTTTCAATTTCCAGGGGACTTACATTTGAGCATCAGCCTTTCCAGAAGTGGCTCAGGCAAACACACATTTCAAAAGTAGCAAGTCTTCCACCACAAGACTGCACCAAGTTTCTCACCCAAAATTATCTGCGGTTATTCTACATCATTTGGTATCACCAGCTGGAGCTCCTTAAAATGATTCAAAAGGAAAGTCTACCTGCCAATACACTGCAGATCGCAATACCTTGGTTTTACTCACATTTTCAGCAATAGGCACTTACCTTCTCTAATACAAGTGCAACAACAAATTAGGATTTCAAGTTTACTCACTACCAAATAGTGAAAAACATGATTCATCCTGGGACTCTACTACCTTCTAGGAGATTATCTTGGAAAAATATCTTAAGCCCAGCTGTGATTCACAAACAGATGAAGCCAGCAGTTTTTAACTCAATCACTTGGATTTACACACATATCTTCATAATTAACTAATTCACAGCTAAAAAACAGAATATTTGAGTAAAAGAAGGAACATTTCAGGCTAGGATGATATCAATCTCTGCATTAGTTAAAACCTCAAAATAAATGAAACACTGGCAAACATCTACAGTTTTGCTAGACAGAGATTTGTTTTCTCTCTTGTGGAGCACTGGATCATAGATGTGACTGAAGAGAAGACTTCCATTAAGTTGGTAGAAAGAAATCATACTTTTTCAGATATTAGAGTATAGAATCCATTGCTTCCTCATCTGAGAGCATGGCATTTAATACAGCATTTTCTGCTCATAAGCTGTTACTAGCCCATTCAGTCTGGAAACCAAATGCAGCCTCCACATCGAGGGGAAGAGTGAAGCATAAGGACTCTCAAACAGAGCATCACAGAACTCAGAAAGTTCAAAATTTTTGAACTTTCCAATTTTTTTTTTGAACTGTCCAAATTTTTCAAATCCTGAAATTAGCAGATTCTCCTTGAATAAAGGCAAAGTTCAATGAAAATGATTTTCATATAAAATAGGAAATTCATTTACTAACTGAATATATTGAACTGAATCTCCAACGTTTCTTGGCAATGTCAGATTTCAACTTTGGACCTTTACTCATTTCTTTACTATGAGAACTGCAAATTAAAGGACACAAATATACATAACCTGCAAGCAAGGTAAACTGACAGATGCAAGAACTGTGATGTTATTTAAAAGATATTCAAAGACATTATTTAAAAGATTATTATTATTAAGTAAAATAATAATTAAAAGATTATTATTATTAAGGTTATTATTATTATTATTTAAAAGATATTCAAAGATATTATTTAAAAGATTATTATAATTAATTAAAATAATTAAAAGATTATTATTATTAAGATTATTATTATTATTTAAAAGATATTCAAAGTTTTTATTTTTAGGAAAGATCACACAATTGTGTTCTATACGACACAGAGGTTTACTTCCAAAGCAAGCTACTGTTGATCCATCATGAAACTGCCATTTCCATACTGCCATAAAGAACTGACATTTTAATTATTCCAGCTCTCATAGAGGTTGCTACTTCTAAACAGTTTTCAAAGGTACTGAATTGTTTTATTGTTTAATACACAAGAAGGTTAGTTCTGTTTATTTTAATTATCCATCCATTTTTTGATTGGAGGCAGCAGACAGCTAAAACTAAGTAATAGGTGAAAAAAAAGATGACAATCTAGGTCAAACTGAAGAAGTGAAACTGGAGTTTCACCCCACTGGGGTTCACCAGGAAAGCCTTCAGGTTCTTTTCTGCAGGAACTTAAACACTGTAAGTTCTTACATGTTTGTTTAGAACAAAAAGAATTATTGACTGTTATTTTTCATTTTCCTGTACCAGAGGAGAGAAATGGGTTTAATATCAACAAATCAGGTTCTTTAATATTTATTGCTTGTAAATGGAGTAAACAGCTAGAAATACATTTCAGCCATCCCGTGAGTAGTCATGTCATCAATTATGTGCTCCCTTAAAAGTAGCAGTTCTTGATTCATTAAACAAAAACAAACGAAAAAGGAAAATGGGACAGTTAATAGCCTTTAACTAAAAGTTTACTGTTGTTTAGCTGCTGAACAAGCTATCTCAAAATGAGCTGCAATCTTCACCTTCACCCATGGGAAAAAGAAATTCCCCTGGTTTTCTCTCAGGAACATAAGACCAAATTACATATGCTCAGCATGTAGTTCCATAGACAGTGATTCTGCAGTTCTTGAGTTTCAGGTGAAGTGAAAACTCATCCTTTTTAAAGTTGCCAAGGTCAGCCAGACAAGAAGAACAAGTTTAAATAAAATATAAATAAATATATTACATATGTATGTATTATAGTCTACATTTTTGGATTTAGGATTTAGGTATTTTTATTTTGATTCTGCTCTCTAGGGTGCTTCGAACACCACAGCAATGCATTAGTCAGTACTTCAGCACAATCCAGTACTTTGGGGGCTCTTTCAACCACCTAGAGGCCTGTGGTAGGAAACTCCACTTCCAAAAGAGAATCTTAGAAAGAAATCTGGTTTTGAGACAACCTGGTCTAATGCATCTGTTTTGAAAAAAAATACAAGATTAATCAGGAAATCTTCCAAATCTTTGTGAATCAAGTGCCTGTTTATTATGCATCCTCTATGAA
Source organism: Nothura maculosa (assembly GCA_032353885.1). Taxonomy (NCBI): domain Eukaryota; kingdom Metazoa; phylum Chordata; class Aves; order Tinamiformes; family Tinamidae; genus Nothura; species Nothura maculosa. Next base: position 2,449,759 of record JAUBOD010000613.1, on the reverse strand, counting down.
GATTTTTGCAACTTAAAAACATACTCTTGTTTAAAAACATACTCTTGTATAAACTACCTTATTATGGTGTTCTGTAGGAAACCTGTACAGCTGAGGAGACTGTATTACCCTTGCTGGACTTTCTGCCACTAGTTCATCTCTGACTGGGCACCATGACCATCCACCAAAAGAGGCCATCCTTCAAAAATACAATTTATTGATTGGCTTCTGTCAAAATTAACTTAATAGTTTAAATATTGTAGCTAGTACAGTTTTGGTAATTAGGCTCAATTTAGCAATAGGGCACAGAAACAAGTCAATGAGGTGGAATGGTGATCGTATTCTTCCACCATACCCACGGTTCCGGTTCACTTCAAGTCAACTTTACCTCACCAACATTAGAGCACTGGAGTAAAATTATTTTTGGTAGCTTGGTCTTTAAGAGGCATATACAGATCACTACATGGCTAATGACTGAAAATCAGAAGGGGGGAAAGTCAACAGTGAAGATGATTTGCTTGCTAAAGATCTAATCATGCAAAAAGTTCTCATCTAAGTAGGCCTTATTTCTGCAATAGTACTATTAATTTCCTATATTCAAATTACATTCATCTTCATCTGAGCTATAACCCCAGATATTGTATTGCAAAGCTAATTAAAGCATTAAAAATATATGTTAAAATCCCTCCCCTTGAATTGAGGTCATTTGGCACTTGTGTCCTGGAAGAAATTTACATCTTCATTCTACCTTTCTTTCCTCTCATGCTGAATCTGGACGTAGAGGTACAGAATTTAGATAACCTTTTACAGAGAGATATCAGGGAGGTTCACATGCCAGGAACCACCAGGCAGAGTGAGACTCCCCAGCTTAGAAACAAGATAGATGAGAAAGGATGCGACAGAGCTCTATCAAATTATGAGTGGCATGAAGAGGATGGACATAAATTCAGTGTCTTTTCCACTACAAGAAGTTAGAGGCAGAAAATAAAGATTGCAGGTTCAATAGTAAATACAAGATATTATCCCTTTAATCATTGCATACTTAACTCTTTGCCATTTGTTTACCATGGATACTAAAAATATATTTGGGTTTAAGGGAAGCTGACTCATGGGGATGTACAGATATATCACAACTGAAATAAAAATACTTAATTCCCTACATATGCAAAATCCTCAGAGAAACTCTCTGGGTTGAGAAGTGTAGAAGTAGGCTAGGAGTAAACCTGGGCTATGAGCTTCATCATAAATACTTATCCTGCTCTTGCACTCTTCCTGTGACCCCGCTTCCAGTCTGTAGTGGACACCTGACTAGATGGATCTTTTCTCTCATGCATTACAACTGTTTGTATTTTCTTACATGTGCAGCAGCCCACAGAAGTGACTAGATCCACTGCATAGTTGGCAGTGTGCTTATATCCTGGTGTCCCACAGAAGACATACAGGATAAACACAATCTGGCCCTAACCAAAGTCATCTGTCATTACTGATAGAATCAGGGGGATGCAACTTTGTTTAATGCCACTAAATTGATTTAAATTGCTCTCCTTTATGAGAGATTCTATTAAATTTGGTACACTCTATCATATATTTTCATCCATTTTTAATAACATTGGGCTTGGTATCTTCTTAAAAGAAAATGTTGCTGTCCATAATAACTTAAGAATAAATTAATTAAAATTTGAATGGAAGAAAATTCTATAAAACTTGCCTGGGGAAATACTGCAACAATAAAAAGACTCTTTCACTTCAGTCATATTTTATTTTGAATAGCAGCATTGTAAGTTGCATAAGATGTCCTACCAACTCTTCTTGCAGTAAACCCCCCAAAAAAACTGCTAACAAAAAGAGTAGTCAGGCCCGAAGGGAATCTCAGCCATGGAGATTGTTCATAATTTACTGTCAGAATATTGTTTCCTTCTTAGTGCCTTTCCCTAAAGTGCATGGATCAGATTTATAGATTTATAGAGCATAGGAACTGTATGTCACTTGAGAAAAAAGTGTATTTATATAGAACATTCAAATGAGATAAGAAAAGTTTTAGCACTCTCCTTTGATCATGAACAGAATTATTACCTATATTTCTACTTTCCAGCTATTTCAAGCCAGTTCTGAGATAATATTCACTCCAAATTCAAAGGACTGTTAAAAATATCTATATAGCGAAACAAATTGCACTCTGAGCAAGAAAGTTTATCACTAGGTTAAGCAACATCGTGAAAAGCATAAGAAATGGAAGTGCTAGTTGGAGACAAGCTAATCCTACAGTGCATAGAAACTTTCAAATTCCCAGTAATTCAGAAACACAAAAACTAGTAAAGAAATCCACTATGGTAAAAAATAAATGTGATCTGTAGATAAAAATAAAAATTTGAAAAATCATGTAATATTCTAAAGGATATTCTAAGATATTGGATTGGAAATTATTAAAATAAAATTATTACAATGAGGGAGAAACAGGAGACTAAAGTGTCATGAAGACTATTATCACTCTCATCAATCACTTCCATGGAAAATCTGTTTCAATTTCAAAAAAGAGAAGAAAACTTTCTTTTTCAATTATCGGAGTGTAGAAATGCTCTGAAAATCTTTTCTTTGAAAATGAAATGTCAAATAGTTCAACTAAAGTTAAAAAAAAGTCTCTTTTAAAGGAGAAAAGGAGCCACACATATAAAGAACTCTACTTGGAGAATGATTTCTTTAAATACCCAAAATGACTAAGGTAAAGTTTTATTATAAAAAATTGGCAGGGTATTGCTGAAACTTTAAATACCAGAAAGTCTACTGAGAAAGATAATTATCTAAACCTGCTATCAAGTTGTTTCCATAGTTATTCCAAATCTTCAGGTAATCCAAGTAATTTGCTTATCATTGTATACTTCTAAACCTTCAAAATTATATTTTGCCTATAAAATTATAATTATTCCAGCCATAATATCACTTCTTGCCTCAGGTAGGTGGGCAAAAATTCAAATATAGTCAGTGCTATTTTCAACTCCTGCTACTGACCGATTTGGCCCAAGAAGTGCCCTTTACAAAGAGTTAAACAGCTTCACCTTTGTGGAGCAGAACATTTGCCTATATCTGACTTGGTTTTAATGCATCTTAAAAACATATAGCCTCACAGTCAGATGCTCAGAGTCACCCACTTGCTGGTTCTTCAACCATACTCTCAAGCAGAGAGAAATAAAAAAACATCAATGCCCCAGTGGTTGGCCAGTGATTAAGCTATTAATCCCATGTTAAGGATGGAAAAGCCAAAGAACTTGGAGGGAAAGCTATTTTTGTCTCAAGTCACAAAGCAAGACCTGGACAAAACTGAGAAGGGATAATAAATAAAGAGTATCATGGTGATCTTCCAGCCTGTCCTCTGTTTCACAGACTGTCACTTCTGTGCATTAAACTAAGGAGTGTCAGTAAGCAAATCCAACCCCAATAATTTCAGATGGCAGTAACGGGAAGACAAGATGACAGTGGAGCAGGATATTCATCATAGAGAATCTAACTTGTTTATTAAATTGCTCAACCTATCAAAGTTGGTACTGTGTTTTTCTTCATTTAAATATGCTCTGATGCTCTGCCCCGGCTCCTTCTTGCCTACTGTAATATCTCATTAATATTTTTGTGCACATAGCACAATTTATTTTAGTTAAAAGCAAAATATATATTAAAAAATGTAACTTTAAGATTCAACAATTAATTCCGTTGGTTCCCATTCAATCAAATAAATTCTGTGGAAATAATTTTGCAGCTTGCAATGGCAGGAGTCAAAGGCACTGAAGCAAGGGATCGCTGGCAGGAAGGGCATTAAGCGCTGAGTTGGGGAGCATCGGGGCTGCTTTGTGTTCAATTGGGTAAGGAGCTGGTTGCCTCCCAGAGCTGCCCAGCTCTCACTGATGGGCACTTCGGTCTTCCACAGGGCAGTGCAAAAGTGGAGAAACACTTTTAGTGCAATGCATGAATTGGTTGTTCTGTATATGTAGTTGGGCGCCCACCCAAAACTGTCCTCAGCTACAGCACTGCCTCATCCTCAGCATCCAGAAAAGTGACAGCAAAGAATTCAATTGCTTATAGCTCAAACATTGAAGCAGAGCAATATCAGACTGTAAAGGGGCTATTTCACTCCATTTTAGCAACAAAAAGGCATTAAATCATTTTGTATTCCACACATAGAGCTCCCTACCTCCCCCGGTATTCCATATACAAAGAGCTGTCAGTTTGAAAAATTTATCATGGATTTTGCTTACCTGACATTGCTAATGAAATATTGAATATTGAATATATCATTTGGGCTGTGAGGATTGCCAAAACTGCCTTATACTTAAGGGTCAGCTTTTGAAAGACATGAAAAGAAGGAGAAAAAATGTTCTATTTCCAGCTTTGAGGAGAGTGACTGTAGAGGTTTCATTTATTTTATTTTTTTGATTTAATAGGAAAGAAATATCAAAATCATCTTTGAATACTCGTCTGAATCATCACTGAATGTATTTGTGCAGAAATTCCAACAAAAACATCAGGTTTATTTGGAGGATGTTTTTGTTGAGCTTTTGCAGTTAAGTTTGATCTGTTTGCGATGAGGTGGTACAATCTTTTTATTTTCTGAACTGCTATATCCTTTTTTTTCTAGTTTAATCCTATGTAACACGGTTCCTAATTTAAAAATACATATATACATCTCAAGAGTTCTGACAGCAGAAGAAGAAATTGCAAACTAATTTCTTTATTTTCACTGAAGCCACAAAAAGTACTTAATCCAATTTTAAGGAATAAGTTTAAATAGTTTAATCTTGGGTCTGCTTCCTGGTTTGAACTCATGATGACCCTGAAATGACATTTTAGTCTTTTTTTTTTCCTAGAGTGAATACTGCAAACTAGACATCTCCATTATCATGTCACGTAGGAGTATCTCACTGGACCTACCCAGACAAATCAGTTGCTTCAGAAAAAATAAGAGTAAGCAGTGATTCACTGAGAACATTTTATAGTCCATCATGTGACTGGGAGCGTAAAGCAAGCCTGCATCTGAGGAAGGTGTCCCTATAGAAACGCAAATTAAAGATGAAAGTCCACCTTCAAACCCTCCTCCTCTACCTGTCTATTTCCATTTCTGCACACAGATTGCCAAGAAAATTCAGCTTGCTCAAATTTCCCCTGCTTATTTCTCTGAAACCCAAACCGCAGTAAATACCTGTGGTAATAAAAACCTGATTTGGGCTAAAATTCCCCTTGGGCTTGATGTTCTGCTTTGTGAAAGACAAGAAGGAGCCCCGCGGAGCCATGACGGAGAGCTCTGATTTGGCTGCATTACCCCCTCCAGCCAGGGAAGTGTCAAAGCAGGGCAGCCAACCTGAAGCATGTCTGTTATAAAACATGACTAACTCATCAGTTACGCCTGCCCTTTCACACCCAAAGTGTTTTGTTCCCATAAATACAACCTGCCTACAGACTATAGTAGTCCTGCATCACCTGTGCTCTCAAGTAGGGCCATCTGAGCCCATGGCTAGAATTGATTTATGCTGCAACTTACACTTGTAGTCTAATACTAGTAAGTAGATACCCAATATATTCAGTGGGGAGAATAGCAGAGGAATTTTGCAGCGTGTAACAAGGTAGGAAAGTATATAGGTTAAATACCTATATATTTCTACAGGCTTTCACATAATAAACTCAAGTATCCTGAAGAAAATGAAGTACTGTGTGTCGACGTCCCCTATCCCTGACTGCTAATCTGTATTTGTTCTAAGACCCAAGCCCTTAAACACCAGAATTTCACTGTTTTGAGATTTTCTTAGTTTTCTATAAAGCAGTCAACTTGACTCAAAGATGTAGTTCAGACTACTATTTATTTTCCAGGGAACTTTTCCCTTCCATGAGAAGGAAACAATTTTCCACTATCACTGGCATCTTTATTTTTACCCTTTGTTTTTATCTTTGAAGAACACCAGGGATTTTTGGCATCTTTTCTTTTTCCTTTTTTTTTTTTCTGTGCTGTAGTTAATTCTTCAGTATTAAGATACCTCATTAATCCAAGTCTCTTTTGCTTCAGAGTCCTGACTGAATGTGCAGCTACAGCAGGACCTTGACATCATGGCCCAAGACACTGGCTCCAGCTATTCTGACCTATTAAAACTGAGCGTAGATGCAGCAGCATAAATCAGGATCAAAAAAAATGCCAGAGTTGTTGTATATGGACTTTCTGTGCCAGTCTGGTTTAGTTTGACCAGTTTGATTGAAACTAAGCAATCAAGCTGCCTGTCTGGCTGCCTGTATTTTGGGAACAAAAATGGAGTCCTTCACACTGTCACACAAATTCTGTCTGGAACAAAAGAGGGCACAAAAGACTACATACTGCAGCTAGATCTATTGCTGAAAAAGATTAACCCTGCCAGATGCCATATCTAATAGACAATTAGAAGATGAGGGAGTATAGCCTACTTTGATTTCTGGAAAACATTTGATACCACAACTCATAAAATGGAATTTATTAAGTTTGACTTGGCAACATTTTTGCAAGGAGTAAAGAATGATTGAGATAAAGGAGAACATAAAAGCACTGTGAGTGTAGCAGGACCTATAGGTCCTGCTATAGGACCTAGGACAAGGGGGAATGGAAAACCTCCTGCTATAGGTCGATAGGACAAGGGGGAATGGGTGTAAGCTTAAGCACAAGAGGTTCCATCTGCAGATGAGGGGGAACTTCTTTACTGT
>JAUBOD010000613.1:2429806-2442254 GCA_032353885.1 Nothura maculosa | reverse complement strand
AAACCCGCCTGGATGCAGCCCTGAGCCATGTGCTCTAGGTGACCCTGCGTGTGCAGGGGAGTTGGACTAGATGACCTATACGTTCCCTTCCAACCTTACACATTCTATGATTCTATGACCCTTCCAACCTTAAGCATTCTATGATTCTATGAAATATGACCAGGTGAGTTCTGCAAGGTAAGCAAGAAAATATGCCCATTGATTGCTATCTGTCTGATTAGACCAGCAAGAAGTACTGCTTAAACTTATTTTAATTGACAGAACAAGAGCCGAGTCCCTGTCAATATTGTCTAAAGGGAAATATGAGCCATATTTTTCTGCTCAGAAAAATTTAATCTTTTTGCCCCAGCTGAATAGCCTTGTTGGCCTGGATTCATGAGACCGGGGATCCCTAGAGAGGCAGAAGTGCCTGAAAACAGACAGTTCCTTATGCTTGGAAAAATAGGGAATGTCATTAGACTAGGCAATAGCTCCTCTTTTGTTTCTGTCCTCCTCTTAAATTAAGAGGTCAAAAATGTTATTCTTGACTATCCATCAACATCAGGGAAGTGGTTATGTTTCACTAATTCAGGCTGAATCAAAATCAAAAGCAGACTGACCTTAAAGAAGAGGATAAATTTAAAGAAGAGAAAATCAAAGAAGAAATAGTGACCTACACACATCTAAAGCTAATATTGCTGAAATATTACTAAGGACAAGAACATCTTATTGCAGAAATTCAGATTTCAACCTGCAACGTCTACTGGAGCACGATTTTAATCATAACTTTGCTTTGACATGACTTTTATAAATCACTTTACCTTAGAGGGCTTAAAGCATCCCGTTAAATTTCATAGAAGTGTTTTACAGGTTGGACTAACCAAAATAAAATCCATTTTAAAATACAGATTATCTGCTTGGTTTCACCTAGCTCTCAGTTTAAGAATCAACTGAATCATGGTGCTCAACTTGCATCAGGTTTATATATTGTAATTACATAGGTTTAACCATGCTAGATCTTTCCTGCCAAGGAAGGCAGGAAAGAAAAACTCTAAAAACACTATGAAAGATGGAATATTCATAGTTCTCAAGGACAAAAACATCTAAACAGAAATATAAAAATCCTGCTTCAAAATCACAGCCTAGAGATATACTTTTACCCTGACATAATAAGGAGTTTATCCTTTCTCTACCCCTCCTGTCTCCACCCCCATTTTTTTCAAGAAAAAACTTTTAAAAAAATGCTGAAAAGTTTTTTCTATTTTTGCATACCTGAAGGGCAATATATCTACAGCTAGCACAAAGTGCAGGCAGCCTGCAAGGCATGAGATGAAAATACATCACCTGCTTACTGAAGTTCAAACAAAATTTATATAAAATAACTGAATGGAAAGACTCATAGCAATACTTATCATTCACCCATCAAACTAACACCCATTTATAAATCTTACACCATTGCCTCATCAATAAAGCTAATTTAGTAGTCTTCATTTTTAGATTAGTTGCTATATTTTCAGCTTGAAAGAAAATTACAGGCATTTTAAAGGCGATCTGATTTTCAATGAAGAGCTGATTTTCAATTAAAAATATCACGCTTAAGTTTTCCATATATAATAATTCATTCAGAATTCCTTGTGCTCTGCAAATGTGATATACTGTGCAATAACAATATCAGATAACCTGAAAAATCAGGGGCTAGCTGCCTTGTGAATAGCACACTTAACATTACAAGAGACCTCTAGTCTTTGTCCTCGATCTGTAGAAGTTCAGTAATAGTTTCTCTGGTGCTAGTGAAAGTAATTTTATTGAAATAAAAGCCCAAGGATGTTTTTTTTCCTTAAAGATCTCCATGCAATTACAAAGCTTCTGAATTTCCGACCAGTAACATTGCGACCATCAGAATCAGACCTCGTCAACATTAAATAACTTGCCACAGAGTCCTGAATCAAGAACCTTTCAGTGACTATCAGCACAGTACTTAGAACTGCTCCAAGCTGAACCTTTTACGACTTCCAAAATCCTTGAATAAAGAGCTATCATAAATGTAAAAACAATACTCATTCCAGATTCCAGAAGTGAATTTGCAAGTCCCGCTACTGCTTGTGATCTGCCTTACTCAGTATTTCTATTCCTATTTGCTGTCTGTTCTTAATACATCTCTCTCCCTTGGTGCAGCTTTTCCACTGAGGACTTGTCCTGGGCGCTTTTTCTAGGTCGTGCTGCTCTGAGACCCAAATGGACAAAGCTTTGGATTCAAAGGTTCAAACAGGCTCAAAGACGCAAGCTTTGTTCAACAGAGAAAATCATGAAAACCAATACATAATTACAATTCCCTTCAGCTATATTAAAATAAACTCTCAGGTATTTCTCCAAAGAGCAGTCTGTATGGATATCTTCCCATAAGCATGTAAACAAAGTGGGAAATTCTCTCCTGTCTTCCAACTAGAGCTTTCTGTTTTAAATCAATATCGTTTGGATGCTGGTTTCAGCTCAGAGTTCTCTAAAGGAATCTGACTGTTATTGCTACTTATCCCTATATTGCTGGGAGCAAAGACTGTGGCTGTTTGCATTTTGTTTTTGTTTTTTCCTCAACTCAGAAGCTTTCAGAAAACGACCTTTGGGAACTTTTTGTGCCACAGAAGTCACTGAGCAAAATATCAGTCATAAGTATTTAAATATTCTTTCATTTCTAAGATGTTCTAAGATGTTTTCTTCTCCAGTCCCCAATCAACCAAACGCCAAAGCTATTAAATGCCACACATAAATACACCTGGTTTCTAAATATCAAGTGACAGATGTTTATAAATCGTTATTAAATGGATATGAATTTTATGGGTTTCTTTTGCAGTTAGCCTTATATTGGTGGTTTGCAATGTTAATGGGGTTTGTAGTTAAAAATACGACAAGATGTATGTATCCATCAAGATTAAAAATGTTCAAGTGCTTCCTTACCTAATGATTTATTATTCCTTCAGAGGTGCTTTGACAGCCATATGGTGTTTCTGTTAAGGAACTGTTAAAAGACTTAATATGAAAATTTGAAGTTAGCATGATGATACTGCACACAAAGATATCGAAGTTCTTTTCTTTAATATTTTAAGCAAGAACTATCACCTGAAATCATAAGTCATTAAGTATTACAGCCTAAAGTGAAATGATTAATTTTAGTTTTGGAAATTACAGAAAAGCCTCCAAATCGTCAAGAAGGCAGCACTACAGCTAATATTCTCTTTTAAAAGTCTTATAAAATTAAAACGTGCAGGTTTTTCAGCCCACCAAAATATGTATTTCTCCTTAAAAATGTTTTTCCAATTAGTGGGACAAGCAGCTAACGAATAGCTACATTAGTGGATGCTGTTGTGCATAATATACTGTGAAACTGGACAGGGTGTCAGAGGCACCTGCTATTAACAGCACCCACATGCTTCTGCGTCCAACACAGGCATGTGTGTGCTGGATCTAATACACCACCAGGAGGATGCACTCATGCCTATTTAGTGAGGTTGAGTCTGGTAAATCCTTCATGCATTTTTCAGATTCTTTTTTTTTTTTTCTTGAATGTCTGAATGCAGAATCTGCCCTGGTGCGCAGTTACTTACCCCTGCTAAAGCTACATGAAGATGCTTCCAATTGCTTTCCTACACACACACAATTTTCTAGTCTAGAACCATCAAATCCTTGTTGCAGATAAGCTGACTGTGCACTTTCCTCTTGCTATTTAAGCTCTCAAAATTGTTCCTTGGAAAACTGAAAACTTTATCAAAAAATACTCACAAGCCATACCTTGTGAGTATCAATAAATTGATGACTGCTAAACTGCTCATGCAGGGAACTGAATGCAGTCATGAAGCAAGTGGCCATCCTCCAACCAGACCACACCAAGCTGCATGGTGCAGCCCGTCTTGCAACCTCGTATCCTGAAGCCACCAACTGAGTTTCTGTCAAGGCAGGGTTCTAAACTTGCCTGTACTCCATAAGGATCATTTGCCATGCCCCTTAAATAGGATAATAAGTCAAGTTGCTTATTCCTTCAACAAAATACTGCTCGTATTTCCTTTAAGCAAACTCGACTTTCTTTTAAGTATAGGAAGGAAAAAGAAACAGATGGACTAGTATCACTGTTAAAAAACACAGGATACTCTGGGATTCAGTATACTGAATGACATATTTTGTTTAACATTGGCATTTTGTGACACAGAAAAACACTAAACAGTAAAAAAATATGTTGTCAACAACTATTCTTCTAAAACACCGTCAGAGTACACAAGAAAGCTTTGCACAAATGAACATAAAGTTTTTAGTGCCTGTTTGACTATTTCTTATGTCAATGAAGTTTACTCAGCTCTGACACAAGAGCTGCTGAAATGGAGGCAGTGCATAAAATTGGTGGAAGTTGTTTTTGATACCATATCTTGCAGACAAAATGCAGTGCAGTGTAAGTACAGAACTGACTCAAATCCATCTGCCAAGGAAAATTACGCTCTGTCCCCTCAAAGCTAAGCCATCAATATGGTTATCTTCTGAAAGAAACTACCTGTGCAATATGTTTAGGGGCAATTCAAGCTTACAGCTGCTCACAAACCTGAGACATTTTTTTTCTCAGTAACTGCATCCAAAATAAACAAGGCATCTAACTTATCTCCTGCAGTGTAACTATTGGAAATGAAACATTTGCTTGTGTTTTTTTTTTATTTATTATTATGTGGTTACAGGTTTTTGTTTGGGGATTGAGAGATTTTGTTCCTCTGCTGCCTCTCTTAGATGCAGTCAATGAAATTAAAATTTTAACTAGATTTGAGCAATGCGAACACACCTGTAATTTCATTGTATTAGTAAATATTCCATTGACACAGAAGTATGTCAAAAGATCTAATTATAACAGCATTAGCAAGTGGAAAATTTCCCCTTTGGGAAGCAGGATTTTTGATGGTTATGACAAAGTAGCAACCAAAATCCATCTCATCAAGTCTTGGGATTCACATATTGACTATATTACTCATTATTAAAAAAGGAAGGCACGTCTTTAGTGCTAGCATGGATTGCTGGTATTAGACTCAAACAACACAAGTAAACTAGAAACAAGCATACTCTAAACTAGCATGAAGTCAAAGCACTTACATCCATTTATCTTTTATACAGGATGTCAGCACTAGTTACTACTGTTCCCTATTGGAATGCAAAAAGCAAGTTTGGAAAGACAAGAAAAAGGGATGACAGAGAGGATAATTCAAGAATACATAAATTAGTGAATCCACTTTACACCTTGAAAAACAGCTATCTCACGTAACATGGGTAATTTAAATATTTTAACCACATTTTTCAGCCAAGGAACCTCAGGAGGGCACAGCAGAAGAAGAATTTTCAGATACTTATGTTTAAAATTATTTTTTTAAAAACGGTAAGCATTCCAGTGTACCAGAGGTGAAGCAAAAGGTGTATGAATTTTGAATCACAAGCACAGCCTGATTCATCCAATTCTAGCAACCTTTTCCAGTGAGGTACTTTCTTCTTGGTAAAATAATAATAATAAAAAAAATCAATTCCACCTCCAAAAAATAAAGATTCCAACTTGAGCCTTCCGCACCACTCTCTGTGGGTGATTTTCCTTCACACAGTGCTTGCCACGACCAAGAAGAATTTGGCTCTTTCAGCTTTGCAACAGTCCTAAAGTAGCTGTAATTTACAAAGCACTTCAACTATGAATCTTTTTTTTTCCTAGTAACTACCACAGATATCATCAATTCCAGCCAAAAATAAATAAGCAACAACAACAAAAAAAAGGAATGCTTTTGGGTGACCCAAGTTAACTTCAGGCTGCAGAGTCCAGAGCTTTGAACTTGGGCACAAAATTAAGTGGAGGTAGTGGCATTCAAATCTGCATTAGTCCCTCAGGTGTCCTCACTCAGACAGAGAAATGGTGAACATATAATGAATTATTGCAGTATTGCCAAGAATTTGCAATTACCTCTGAAAAAACGTTAGGGCACACAAATAAACTGATTTTTTTTATTTGTTGTTCTGCAGTTAATTTGTGTGAGCGAACAGTTGATTAAAAGAGTGGGTGGGAGTTTCCTGGTAATGAGGGAAAAAGGCAGCTGGCAAAACTCATCCCTGCTTACTAGTAGAACATTATTTGATTGGTTTTGTTTTTTTCACAGATAGGAGCATACACATTTACTGCTAATTTTCATCTATCGGGTAACACATAAATGAAAACACTATAAAATCTTTTTAATGTGTTTGAGACAGTTGGCAGAGTGATCGATGACTAATGCCATGCTCAAGAACCAGGTGCTACTACCTGGGAGGGCAAGAGCATAAAGCCCTACTTATAAATAAGAAAAAAAAAAATGCCTGTAAGGATCAGAAAACTCGTGCCCTTGAAGTAGACTAATGCAAAGGGAGTCTTTTCCAACCAGGAGAGCACCCTGTAACTAGGCTATTCTGGGAGAACAGCACATTTAGAAACACAAGGCCAGAGGACTGAGGATTCCCAGGTGATCAGGCTGAAAATGAAAAACTCAAAGAAAAATCACTATCCATTACTGATTTTTAAATCACATTAAATAATCACCTTCCATTAAATAATATCACAGAGTCAGTCTTAGAATTTCTTCTGTGACCATTAAGCAAAAAACTGAGCATTCAGTGCATCCCAGCTAAAACGTGAAACTGTGATTTTTCAACCTAGGTAAACAAATCATTTGGAGACATCACCAGATGCCCATCTGGTGATAAAAAAGCATGAAGTATATCTAGTTTCACAGATTTCTGAAATAGGAGTTTTCTCTGCCTCTAAAAAAAGAAAAGATAAACTCTCTGATAAACAGAAAGTCTGCCCAGGGGAAACACAGCATCCCTGAACCAAGGGTACAGATGTGCAGAGTTCTTCAAGCCAGGTTCCAGGCAAGTAGCATAACTAGGTAAGTAGTGTTCATCAGTAGCTTTGGTTCCTCTGTTGCAAGGAAGGTCACATAGTTTCCCATCAAATCCTGGTATTTCCCATACTCCTTCCTTTACTCTGTCCAGTTCTGGGCTCCTCAGTACAAGAGGGATGTGGAGCTGCTGGAGAGAGTCCAGCACAGGGCTACCAGGATGATGAGGGGTGTGGAACATCTGCCCTATGAGCAAAGGCTGTGAGAGCTGGGCCTGTTTAGCCTGGAGAAGAAAAGGCTGAGGGGGGACCTGATCAGTGTCTATAAATACCTCAAGGGAGGCAGTGAGGAGGAGGGGGCCGACCTCTTTTCAGCGGTGGACTAGAGGAAATGGCCACAAGCTGAAGCACCAAAAGTTCCACAGGAATTTAAGGAAACATTTCCTAACAGTGAGAGTGACAGAGCACTGGAACAGGCTCCCCAGAGACGTTGTGGAGTCTCCTTCTTTGAAGATGTTTAAAATATGCTTGGATGCAGCCCTGTGCCATGTGCTCTAGGTGACCCTGCGTGTGCAGGGGAGTTGTACTGGATGACTTCTAAGGTCCCTTCCAACCTTGCGCATTTTATGATTCTATGATTCCCTCTAAATAATCCTACAAATGTTAATCATATATAACAAAACTCATCACTGGACACAAACAGGTGTAAACCCAGCTAGTAATTTCTTTCTCCTATGAATTCAGAAGTTATGGGAAAGATTAATTCAGCCTCATTCTAAAATTGCAATCCTATCCCCAGGAAAGCCCAGTGCCACCTTGCACTTCCCATTGTCTTGAAGGAACCAGGCTTCATGGAATTGCAGGTTACTACTTAATTTGATTCTTGTCCATGTTGGCTTTTCTCCTGTTTCTCAGAACAGTTATAACATCGTCCCTCCTCATGGCTTCCCTGATTTAAGCTAAGACATCTTGTACTGTAGTATTTACAGTAACGCCACTGTCAAATGGTTAGTGCTGAACATGTGAAGAGGAAGAACTACAGGAAGAACTTCATAATAGCTCATTTATAAACAGTTAACCACTTGCTCAGGTGTTTAAATAACAACCACTCAGCATGGGGTATGGAGGAGAATGACTAAATGCAATGGCTAGGAGCAGTTCAGCAGTGGAATTATCCTAGACACACATCAATATAATGAGAATATGAACTCAGGACTCTCCAGGCAGAGTCCTCCATAAGCACTAAATCCCCCTTTGGAAACCTACTGGCCACAGTTACCAGACTAAATGAGAAAATGAAATTTTATCACAGCAATATTCAATAATAACTGAACTAAGTCAAGCCTCATTATTAAAAGCTTCATTTAAGTTTCTATCAGGAATTACTGCATTTCACATTTCCTGCTGTGTCTGGCATTTCAGCAGCCAAGCTTCGGCGGGTTACCATCAACAGGGGTTGTCAAGTGTAGAGAATGGCCAGTGGCTGCTGGTTTCTTCAGCCTGTCAAACACATGCCCAAGGAGCGCATTAAAGCCATGACGGCCCTTTCTGAAGCTCTATACCCATTCAGGTCTAACACATCTGTTTAACAAACCAACTGTCTTGGCCAAAATCTAAAACAGCAGTAAAGTGATTTTGTTCTACAGCTAGTGATTCAAGATGCTTTTTTCCTCAAAGTCAACTAAACAGTCACTTCTAAGTCACACAAAACCTCCCAACAGCTGTTTGTTGCCAGGTACTTTGCCCACGTTTGTTCCCATGTTTGACCTTTACCTTGTGCCAAGTCTCTCTCTTGACATAAGGATCGCAGACAGAAAAAAACGACTTACAAATAGAGCAAATAAACATTTCTTGGTAACACAGTACAATGCATATGCTTAAAATTATGCTTAGGCATATATGCTGGCACTAATTGTAAAATCATCCCACACTGCATACCAGTCGTTTCATTAGGCAGCAGTAATGATTCAAGTCTGGAAATTATATAAAAGACATCTTGGCAAAGTTGTTATAAATTTCCCTTAGTTGAACTAGCACCGAAGTGATTTCCACAATATGACGGTGAGTTTCTTATTTCTTTCAATCAAACACTGCAACCTATGAACTACTTAGTGAAAGTTTTTGAATTAGGGAATGGCAGAAACTCTTATTACTCTTATTCCAGGCAGAATTTCACATGAAGATAGTAAAGGACAAACCATTAAAGGTAAAGTTCAAAACTGACGTGTCAAGTCCACAGGGGCAAAAGCTAAATATCACACTCGGCAGTTCATTTTGTTTTGTTTTTTTTTCTTCAACTCTGGAAGAGAAATATGGGATGTAGAAATATCAAACATATTGCCAGAATGTAAACATTTAAAGGAGCGTGCCTTTGAATGTAATATACTTCAGTATTCATGTCTGGATTCATTTAGAGCTGGGTCCATTTATTGTGGCAAGCACAGCTCTATTAAATAATAATAATAATAAAAATAAAATCTATATGTAATACACAAATATAATATAGCTAAGGGTAGCAAAACTACCCTCACTACCTTGAAAAGTGTGTTCAGATTTAACACAAAAATCTGTTAGCTCTACCGAGTCAGTTTACAAGCATAAGCTAGGAAACACTGAAACAAAAACACCATGCCTGGGGAAGTCTATTTACACAAAGAAAATATTGAAACAGGGCACTCTGGGTTTCTCAGCCTGCTCACAAAGAAGTTCCTCCAGCCTGAAGCTAAGCTTCAGTTGTCTTAACAGACACTAAAAATGAGTGGACTCTGGGTCAAAGAAAGGTCTGTGGGACACCTCAGATTTTGAAATGATTGTTTCTCAAACTGCTTCCTCATAGGATACTTCAGAAACATGCTGACTAAGTAAAACACAGAGACTGGAAATCCTTTCATAAATGCAGAAGAAACCGCAAAATCAAAATCCAGCTTTGCAGAACTGTTCAGAGAACTTCAAAGGGATTTTCAGCATTAAAAAGAAAATATTCAGCCAAGCACTTCAATATTTTAAACAGATCCTAAGCTCTGTGGTCATAATGTGATAATTAAAGCTGCAGCCTACCTGAAAGAGGAACTACCACCTGACAATAAGATGCTTCAGGAGTTAATGTATGGTGCACTGGATAGAGAAGTCAGCGCAGGCCCAAAATGCAGTCTCAGGCAACCCCAACCAGCAAAGCAGGTAGTGTTTTTGTAATGGCAGAAGAAGGATGAAATACCACCAGGCTACAGAAAAACAACTGCCTAATTTTAACACGTTAACAATGTTAAACTAATTTTTTAAAGGAAAAATGTAGTTTGTGGTAATGGATGCCTTTCTTGGTCCTCAATAATCTGACTTTGCAGATCTACTGTTTTCTGTCAGACTAGCTAACCTGAAGGGTTAACTCACAGGTACCATCAAGCAACAACAACAACAAGGGTCAGGCAAAACACACAAATAGAGAAAACTTTCCTTTTTCTGACACTTAATAGCAAATAATTAGTGACTGAGGTAGTGCTCTAAGTTGGCTACAGTAATAACCCTGTTTATATGTCTATACATTAATATTTATACCCATATTCCTGCACATGTATATACACATATAAATATCTATTTTCATATAAAAGATGTATATAATGAAATACTGAAGGCAAAACTTCTAGATGATCCACACCCAGTGTTAGGTACCTGAAGAAGTGAGTATAAGAAAAAGTATTCTTTATAAATATTTTTGACAGCTTTCTCCTCCTCCTATCCAGCTAGAGTAAAGGTACTGTATAATAAATATGCTGTAGATAATCCCTAAGATCACAGTATAATAGGATATAATCAAAACGAAGATTTCTGCAAAGTAAAGGACAATTCCGTACACACATATGATGAGTTTGTTAGCTAAAAATATCAGAGTTGATACAGTTTCCCCAGGATACACTCTAGAAGACTTCAGGGGATAAGTGGATTTGGTACCCTACTATATTTCAAGACAGGGTTCCAGGTTTTGAAAGAGAGGCTAAACAGACACTTTTCCAGTTGAAGAGGAAAACCCAGCAAGGGAGAAATGCTGCACATTTCAGGAAGCTGCATTCAGAGCCCAGTCTGAGAGAGGTCTTAAACATTCTAGATACATACAGATAAGATTGCATTTTCTTCCCATCACTTATTTTTTAAATTTGTAATTACAATAACATATTTGTAATTTTTATTGCATTTGTATTTGTATTAAAATATATTAATTTGTATTTGTAATAAAATAGGATTATTTAGCAGCACAGAACAGCTCATTGGGCCAAACAGCTCTAGCTGTCTTTGAATTTTAGCATACGTGGAATCTTGTCAGAATTCAAGGAGATAAAAATATTTATTTAAAAGATTTTTGATTCATTTCCCAATAAGCACATATATCATTGGATCAGAGGCAGTCAGTTCACAACTATGACTCACAGCCCACAGCTAATGTAAGCATTTAAATAGTTACTAGGACCATTTTTTTTTCTTCTTGAAATGTCATATTTTAGGGAAAATAAGTATCTGGCAGCAATGATCTGAGGGGGAAATTTCCTACAGGACCGTCCTGTAGGACACTGCTGCGAACCTTCACCTTTTTAAGTTCTACCACAATTACTGAATCAACCCATAAAAACATTGGCGAAGATCCAAATCTCGAATCTCTTCATTCAGGTGTAGTAATTTCTTTATTTTTAGGTCTTGAGCTAAAAATTAGAAAGCAGGATTCAGGCTGAAGCTCCATTTTAGCAGCCCAATCACTTGCAAATTAGTGAAGTTTGCACTTGAAAGGAAGATCTGAATGCCAAATTCCCTGTCAAGTTGACACTGCTCTTCCTGAAGAGTCAATAGGCTACAGATTTTTTAGTACAAAAAGCCAAGTAATTCATTCATAATTTGTTAACTAATGAAGTCAAAAGGTAGCTACATCTTAAATTTGAAGAATAGTTAAATAATTTCTGCTAGCGTCCCTTTAATCTCAAAGGTTGCTATTCCACTTAAAAACCCACAGCAAAATACACAGAAAACCTAGATCATCCACAACGAAAACATGATCTTCCCTACACTGAAGCAAAGCAGCTCTTTAATATGCAACATTATTTCCACTATTTCAAACAGCAAGAGCCTAGTAGGGGCAATTTCTGTCATTTGGATAAGGTAGCCACCTTAATTTCCACTGGCTCCAGGGAGTGCTAAAGAAGTTCATCTCCCCATGATGCTGTGCCCCAGCACAGCAGCATGTAATATCCAATTAAACATGAGAAAACTGAAGAGACTGAAAATTATGGTTCAACCTTGAGCTTAGCCAAGGTTAACAGACTTGCATGAAGCATCTTGGGGTTGTTAACTATAAATGCACTTTTAGGTCACAGACAGTGGCCTCAGTAGCAAGCTCATCTTTGTACTTTAACATAAAATTTACCTGTATAACTATCCAGGAGTAATGATCTTTGCAGCACACACTAAGAACTTTGACTTGGGGCCCCTGAAATCCATCCAACAGCTCCAACAGCTATATCTGGTTTGCAGGAAATCCTAGAATCACAGAATCACAGAATCTACAAGGTTGGAAGGGACCTCTAGAGATCATCTAGTCCAACCTTCCCGCTCCGG
>JAUBOD010000613.1:2405684-2429706 GCA_032353885.1 Nothura maculosa | reverse complement strand
AGCTGAACAGGCCCAGCTCACGCAGTCTCTCCTCATACGAGAGGTGCTCCAGTCCGTTAATCATCTTCGTTGCCCTCTGCTGGACCCTCTCCAGAAGCTCCACGTCTAGGTGGTAGAAACAGGCTCCCACTCTTGCTCTCAGCCTCCTCATTCCTTCTGAGGTAGCTGGATGTGCGTCAGCCCTTTCTGTCTGCAGTGTGGCCAGGAGAACCAACCCATGGAACCCAACCTCCTTGGCCGTAGAGCCCGAGCTCCAGCTTTGTAGGGCTTCCTCTTCCAAGAACCCGTTCCTAGGTGCCATAGGCCACTTCTACTGGTGTATTCTCAGTAACCAAAGTCTGTTTGACTCTGAAGGCATGCAGAAGACAAGATTTCTCACTCAGCAGAATACACTATTTTGTCTGTGTTTTGATCTTAGCATAAGTTTCTCAAATCATTCCTCCATATGGCCATTTACTTCAGACTTCAGACCAATACAGAAAGGAGTCCTTGTAGCAGTTATGTTGCATGCAAGATTTTAATATATAGGCATTTGCAGCACAAGTTTTACACTATAATCTATTAAAGGTATTTTCACTTAATTACCTTAATTAACAGACAGCTGTTCCATGAAAACCTATTATACGTTTTTATTCTCATTTTACATCATCTTCATGGAGCAAGGACTTTTTCATGGTTTAAAGATTAAAATGTGTCACACTTCTATTAATGTCAAGATACCTGGAAACACCAACTGTTTGTATGATGTGCCCAGTACATGCATTAGTCCTTCCTACAGTGAGTAGCAGCCAAACATATTTCTGCACTTCACAAATAAAGTCCATGCAATAGCACCAGATGAGGTAGCAATCACAGATGAGGTGATACTAAAAGCAAGGGATTATAACATGTGGTCTCCTTCTGAGGTTATATTATTGATTTATTACAGAGGAAAAGGAATCCTGTACCTCAACCTTGCTGCAGATATTATAATACTTGCCTTTCTTGCTGACAAGCATTTCACGGATCAGCCACCTACACTGGACTTGACTATGCCCTCTGCAGAAGCACAGTTATACCCCAAAGCAGCGAAGAACTCAGTGCCCAGCAGATCCAGCTTCACATGCTCCGCTCCTCCGGCACTGCTTTCAGCGAGCACGGCATCAGGCTTCCATTCGTTTCTCAGGCAGGATCCCAAAATCCATGAAGGCACTTCACAGTTGCCAGCTTGACAAATGAGACTGTGGCCAGAATGGACCCTATGGATAGGAATTAATTGAGGCCTCCTAATAAGATATTTGCTGTAATTACAGTGTCACTCTTGATGGATTGACTTCCATTTCTCATGTTATAAGCTATATGCCGTAATTTTCTGGAGAAAGGCAGTGAGCATGTGTACCAAATTGACTGGTTTACACTGGCCTTGCTACTGAGAACTATTCCAAGCTCACAAAGCCTTTAGGATATACTCCTGTTTATGTCCAGCTGGAAAGACTCCAACTGCATCCGCACTAGTACCACCCACAGTAGACACACACTTGGCTAGATTTATCTTGTGCCACAACTTGCACATGGTCAGAAGGACTATCTCAAATGTTTTGTAAAGGCAAAGCGGGGACCCAATACCATGCTGGCCAGCGTTTACTTTAGAAAACATTCCCACATATATCTACTCATTAATCTAATAGGCATTCTTTATACATTAATATGTTGTGCTGCTTTGATTCTATTGTGCTGCTTTGATTCACAGTGTAAGGACAGCCCTGAAATCCTAGCTCGACAAAGTATTCCACTGACTTTTGAGAGTCAAACTATTTTACAACTGGGAAGGAACTTTTCAGCATTTATTAGCTCTATGCAGCTTGAATCCATCTTTCCCTTTATTTAAAATACAATATAGTATGATGCATTATATTTGCCAGGATTTTGAAAATAATTCTAAAGTCACTGATTATTGTCTTTCTACTGTAAAAACACATCTTAACTTTGGGTGTTTTTTTGGTTTGTTTGTTGTTTTATTTTTATGTTTAAACTAGTAAGAAATATGTGCAAACTTCTACCTCATATTTCATGGTTAAGTATCTTAGCATCACTATATGCGCTACAAGGACTATGAACAATATTACAAAAAGAATAAAGAAAACTAAATATTTTTTTACAAAACTCAGAATGCCTTTAAGCTACTTTTTTCATGTTGCAAGGTGAAAGTTTGTGTTTGTTCCAGGCATTTGAAAGAAAAGCTGAATGTCCTGTTCCAGACATTATTTCAAGATCAGCTGTCTGAAATCTGTAGAACGTAGCACATTGGGCCTTGTGCCTCATGTCACGAAAACAAGCAGAATCACGTCCAATACACAAAAATATCCTTTTCCTTGACTTTCTGTTTTTGTTTTTAAATGCAAAGGTTTTTGAATTAAGCCTTCTTAAGAGGAAATCCTGCTTATAGCAATACTCTCCAAAAATAAAGAGAGCATTTTTAATGCTTTGTTCTCGCATACAATTACTAAGGTTCCATTATAATTTTTCAGGTGTTCCAGTGGCGTATATGACCAATAAAGGCTTCCTTATACTGTGAAAGCAAGTACTGTGAAAGCACTTTCTAGGACCAAATGTCAATGCTCACATATTGTGATAGGTATTGCCAAGGTATGATCAAAAGCACCAAATTGAGGGAAACAAAAGGAAAGAAAGACAAGATCATACTGAAATTCAGAATTATTAAAACTCTTTATGTCTTTCTTATTGCATCCAGCTGATTCACTTGGTTTTAGAAAATATTATTCCCTGCTTTAAGAGATCCACCGTAAGCAATAGTCTGACTAGCTTATAGAGCTGTTCTGAAGTGCTGCTAGCATAAGATTTAAACAGTACATACTGCTTTACCTTCATTTTTTTCCAAGAAATAGAGAATTAATAAAGTTTCTACAAATTTATCATTAAGTATTTGCATGTTCAGGCCATAAGGCATCTCTATCAAAGGAATATCTGCATACAAATTTTCTTGAATTTGAAATCTCAGGGTATAGTTCCCAGTTTGTCCCTTAGAGTACAACTGAAGTTGTAGTACAACTCAAGATTAAATCCACACAGTAGTTAGATAATCTTAGAATATGCTGGATTTTATCATTTATATTGATGAATTATTTTCATTAATATCTCTGGCTTTTGCTCATGCAATAATAATATGATTTCACAAAGCAAGAAAACCAAGCTAGAAGAAAAAATAATCCAAATAGTAAAGAGCTATCGTGGTTCTTTCAACCCAGTTGGTAGCTCATTTTAGCTACACTCATGGCTCATTTTAATAATTTAAAGATTCCATCTTTATTGCATTACTTCTTAGAAGCCCAGTTCTGCATTCCCGAGGCTATTAAAATTGCCATCCTCGTGCAAGGAAAATAGTATTGCGTTTTCATCACTTACAACCCCTTGTAAGAGCTGATCAGTTTTCTTGTTGTGCTTCTTGTTTGATTTCTGGAAGGATATTTGTATTCTTGAGAAGAGGAAATGCTGGTGGTGGTGGCACAACAATTGCAGCAATGCCATTGTTTACATAGCCCATCATTATCCCTAGACTTCAGATCACTGTATAGTGCAGATTCATGTTAATTCACAGGATATTTTTCCCATAAGCACCGACTCTTTTCATGCACAATGCTCTGCACTAAAACTAAGATTTAAGGATATAGTGTATATCAACACATAATATAATTTTCTGTACTTTGCTTTTATTAATACTCTGCACTTTCTTCACTCTCAATGGGGTAAAACAACTGAGTTCATAAGCTAAGCAAGCTAAGTATCTGAACCAGGAAATGCAAATTCCCAGCAGATGCTAATGAAATTATTGGATTTTATCTATTCAATAGATATTATTGTTTCATATTATAAAGAACACTGTGGAGTTCAAACATGGAAAAATCAGATTCAAAGTGCTATCATCAAAGCAAGAGATTTTCAGTAGAAAAGGTGAGACTTCTATAGCAGTTAGTTGTCAAACGGTTAGGGATGTTTTCATAGACAAACTCAAATGTCCTTCTCAGCTCCCTCCCTTCACAGTATTAAACAGATAAAATATTTAAATTCATATCTATTTTTTTAAAAAAGTTACATAGGCCTTTTTGTGTATGTGAAAACTGAAATACCTATAAAACTTGACTCCTTCCAGAGGCAAGCAGTAGCAAATCCAAAGTTTTGAGAAAACTGATTTCAGAAATGTCCCATTGCAAATCTATCCATATATGACTTGCCGAAGGTCACAAAAGGAAACCTTTATCAACAAGAAATCAAATCTGTCTCACTGAGGTTAGCAATCTAAATGCTGTCTTGCATGTCTACAACTTTGAGAATATAGATATATGTAAACCTCTGAGGTCTACCTCTGAAATAACAAGGTGGTAGACAGTTCCTGGAATCAGAAACTTTATTGATTGTTTCAAACTTGCTCAATTTCCTGCCTTCTCCTCCCTGATCTCTTACTTGCAAATCCTCTCACCCAGGTAATCCATAATCTGCATGGCTTCATCACTAATGCTTTCCTCCCACTAACATTCTAGTTTTCAGTATTCTCCAGCATTTCAATCAAATCACAGAGGTAATTTTCATTACCAAAACTGCAGGGCTCTGCTCTCCATCTGAGAATTTATGTAAGCACAGCGGATGCTTCTCAGGATGGAAAGAAAATGGGAGAATAAATTAAGGCATTTTCTGATGCAAGTGAAGAAAGTCAAACTTGTATCAAAAATGTTAAAAGTCCAGGTCATTAGTCTGGACTTAACACCACACAATAGCTTTTACCCATAAAATTTTGTAAGAATAAAACTGTAAAATTATTGAATGGCCAAAACAAGCAGCACTACAATGACTCACTTTAGCTGAACCTGATCAGGGAAGAAAAAATAACAGTAGTGCACACAGGGGATATTGATCCCCTTGGCGACAATCAGAGTAAATGAATCAAATGTATGTGTCTGAATACAAAGCACCTTTGAAGTTCAGATGATCCTCAGGCATGAGCAGAGCATGTCAGCAATGGAGAAGTATACTTAAACACAGTGACTTTGTGTCACAGAATTATTTTCCATTTACTCTCTTATGAAAGAATAATATTGGGCAAAATATTGGGCGGACAACAGCTGGAGACAGACAATTAGTCTCAAAGAGAAATTAGTCTCAAAGAGTCACTGCAGCATTTGTCACTACTGTGATAAGCTCCCTGACAGTACTATGTTCTTTGCTAATGACAGACTAACAGATCAATGCTGTTGCATTTTAATCCTTCAGTGTCAGGAGTTAGTCCCAAATATATTAAAAATAGTATGACTTTTGTTACCCAAAAGTATTGACTCGTGGCTGACATTGAGTGATCAGGTGTTGCTTGTGAAAGTAGAACCATTGTGAGTCAACTCAATATGACAGTGAAAAAGAGCTTCAAATACTTTTTCCCCGTATTTAAACAGAAAGAGGCTTTTATTTCTCGGGAACATGCATTGTTCAACTCAAAGCTCAGGTTTTCCTTCAGAAAAGGACATTCATTTTGTGATCAACTCTCACCTTTTCTTAAGAATATGAGGGAGATCATATAAGGTTATCTTTGTTGGTCTGTGTCCCACGGTAGCTTTAATCTTTTTCACTTTTTACCCAAGTATCACAGAAGGCCCTGGGGCTATTCGCTTAGTTTAGTCCAGTGATTTTTGCAGGACTTGCTTTCCTGTTCCAAGTTCATTATCAGAAAGATGAATAGGTAAGTAGCGCTAGCTGTGATCTGCATGTTTTAACATCCATCTTTCTGTAAAGACCAATCTTATTAATAGTTTCATGGATGTCAACTACCTTTTAGCAGCAGCAAACTCACAGCTTACATCACTAGGAAGACCATTAACTTACTGAGGCGCACTTAATGGTTCCTTGTAACATTTGCCAGGACACTAGAAAGAGATAGCCCAGTTTCCAGTGTTAAAAGGGCATGTGAAACTTTGAACATAGGTCAATTTTTAAGTCATCGGTTTTCAGAAATACAACGACAAGCATTAATATAATATGCTTTAGCTTAGAAAATCATATAAACAGCAAATTCTTAGAGAATTTACCTAACCTTAGAAAATATGCTCACTGTAAAATATATTTATACGCAATATTTTTTGCACCATAGAATCACTGAATTACCTTACATAACAATGTAATTTAATAAAGATTATGTTAATATTACAAAATATCCATAACTGGATATTTACCAAATACGCCTTTCAAATTTTAAGCACCATCTGTCTCAGCTATTTCAGAGATTCTTTTTTTCCTAATAAAAGCTCCTTCTCCTCCTGCCAATGATCTCAGTAAAATACCAGAGCTTCTAGGTTTGACCTAGAATCTATATTTCTGATCTCCCACAGTTACTAACAGTTACATAAAGAGGAGTCACTTATATCTGATCCATCAGCTAGCAACTCACATTCATGTTCATCTTACAAAGTAGTTTTATCCCATCTGCATCTGGGAAACATATTCAGTTAACAGCATTCAGCAAAGCCTGTATACATTGCCAATGAAAGGGAAGTAGGAAAAAGGAGGGGAGGGTTAAAAGTGGAGGGCATTAGGAGATGGGTAGGGGGAAAAAGAGCATAACAGATGCACTACAGTGTCCTTTTCTTTAATGGTTAGCCTTGCAGTATCCCTTGCAATTCATCCTAAGTGAATCAGTATGTGGCATGTGCTATAAATGGATCAGCGGTAATAGCACCTTACATAAGGCATATCTGATTTTGCAATGCCATTATCATTAGCTGTTTATTCAAGTGGATTCTTATAGAAAAAGCCTTCACTAACCTGAGAGTGATGAGGGTCAAACCAGGACTCTGGTAGGAAGTCAGAGGGGGTTTTTTTGACTAGCAAGTTCTTTGGATATTCTTAAATGAATATAACCTATCTACAGATTGGGCAGATGATGCAATTGCTATATATTATTATTGCCCTAAAACAAGCAAATCTTGACCACTTTATCTGTCATTACCTAGATATATGTAAGGCACACATGTAAAAAATATGCATGTATGCTAAATGTTCATACCAACCAATAGCGTTTGCTGCATAAAAGTATGTAGGCAAAGATGTCACTAGCAACTTAAGGAGCCAGCTCTGGAAGCAGAGAAGCTTGGACCACAGTAATTGCCCCGTGAAAGTCCTTTTCTGGGTTGGAACCATCACCTCTGTCAGGCCCAGACCTAGACCCTTTCTAGAGAAGCAAGCAGCAGTGTAGGGGCAAGAAACTACCATATCCAAGAAACTACCATATCCCTGCTAAAGCCACTTTTGCTGCTAAGGGGGAAAGCGAGATAATATTAAGCATTTCTATACTATGCGGGAAGATTTGTATTGGCCATCTTCATCATCTCTACAGTGCAGCCCCAAATATAACTACAGGATATTCAAGCCAGCTTGAGTCTGCTTCTTCATCTGCTTCTCCAACTTAAGGAAAATAATACAAAACCCACATTCAGAATTTGCCTTAAGTGGAGTCACAAACACATCACCAGGTCAAACATATAACCAATTAGCAAATTGCCATTAGCCTACCTTGCCCCCCTAAGTCCTGACCAAAAAGTGTATTCTGACTCCAACAGTATTTATAGGCTGTGTTATAACATATAAGGCACCAACCAACAGGACCTAAATTCATTCAGTTCACAAGATGAGCCTGCTCTGGGTGTGATTCAATGTGCACAGCAAAGGAGACTTAATTTATTTGGGAAGACATGCCATGAGCAAGACCAAAGTTCTCTAACAAAAATGATCAGTTTGAGCAAATCTGAAGCTCTGCTCAGATTTTCAGTAGCAGTGGGTTACTTTTTCTGTAGGCCTGACCTGAGATTCTGTAACCTGATTTTCTGAATTTCTGAAATTAAGAAGACAATAGAAACTGTGATTCAAATGCAAGATGAACTTGGCAATGCTGCCTGGTCCTACCTGCCTAACAAAAAAACATCCAAATTGAGCAGATGCTGCTGATTACAATCTTTCTGTCTCAATTCCTGATCTGAAAGTGGTAAGGAGTAGAATAGTTCTTTTCATATGTTAGAAAAAACAATGGTCAGAAATTCACACACACTCACATACACCCCAAAAGGCAAACAAAATTTGCAGAGGCAGTGCAAGGACAAAGACAGATAAAGAAAATGAAAGTCTGACAGGGCTTAATAATAGAAATGAAATAGACTTTCATAATAAGAGGTGCCAGGAGCACTTAATGTGCCATCCTTCTTATAGTAGGACCTAGACTTTCTATTGTATTCAGCCAACAAGTAACTTATCTTACATTAAAATCTCCAACTTTATGATAAGTGTGAAAAAACAGAATGGAAGAGGAAGCACTATAAGTAATTAAATAATTATACAGTGGCTGGATCTATGTGGCAGACCAGTGAAAGGACTTCTTTTGTGTCCTGCATTTGAAAGCTTCTGCAAGTCTACAAGCAGATGAGATAGTTTGAAAAAAAAATCTGACTGGTAGCATTACGTCTTAGGAAAAAGAGACGAAAGTAAAGAAATTAAAAGACACTGGAAATAAATTTTATTTTTAGGATTATTAATTATAATCTACACTACTGATCAACAGATCGGTATAGTTGCATCCAGATGAACTCAGATCAGGGAGAAAAAAAGGACAACTTACTTAAATAGTCCCACCGGATTTAACTTAATAGCATAAATATATCCATGGTATATATTTCTTAGATTAGTATGCCTTCCTAAAATAAAGAAAAAGTTTGGAGTAGAATATTTAGAACATCATACCTTAAAATAATTTATTCTCAATATTAAAAATCACTCAAATATATTAAAGTCATGTAATTCTGCTCTCACTTTCTCAGACTTATTTGTTATCTCTTCTCAGACATTCCACTTTATAAATTAAATTTGCCTTAGCCATTTTCCTATGGGATACAAAACAATATATCCATGGAATAATACCTATCTTTCCAAAGGGATTTTTCTGATTCTCATTTTAAAATATATTTGCTGAGGAGTAGAAGGCATCAGGAAGCTCAGAGAGAACACAAACAGGCAATATCTAAAAATTAAGAGCAAAGTGAATGTGATTTTCTAAGATTTTATTTGACAATTAAAAGAAGGGAGTATCTCTCAAAACCCTTGTAGCAAAAAAAATGCTGAAGGATAATATGAAGGTTTCAAAAAATACAGGACCAAGAAAAAAATTCAAATGCCGGGTCCCAGAGCGTATGTTGTTTGGAGGAGGAGGAATGCTGTCTTGTGCTCAACACTGAAAGAGTCCTTTCATTGCTAGTCACCTTTGTTTTGCAAAGCTCCAGCATAAGCGCTCCTCAGCTTTGCTAACACTCCTTGCATCTCTTTCTTCTACCCCCACAAAGTGCTCTTCATCTTTATATCTTTGCACCCAAACATATGGCAGTTTTCCTAAAACTTCAATAGTCTTGAAATCTACTTAAAGAAGAAAAAAAAAAGGAAACTTTTAAACATACTTAAGGACTATACACAAAAATTATAACAAAGATAGTTTTCACAGTGTCCCCTGGAGGGATAAGAAACCCACAGAACGGCACCTGAAGGGGTGTCACTGAACTAGCTGTAAGTCCCTCTGGAGGCAGCACCTCATCTGAACAAAGAAACAATTTTACAGAATACCTGACACTAGCTCACAAGTGAGATAACAAAAAAAATAGCAATTAACCTCAAAAGGAAAGAAAATTTTACTTCAGGGAAACACTTGTCATGACAATCCTGCTTGAGCCCTTCCTTCTCTGGCAAGTATGCATGTAATTGATACTGGGAAGAACAAGCAGATTTGGTTTCCTCTAGCTTTTAGCAGCATCTGAGGAAACCAATGTACAGACATTGTCAGCTGTGGCCCAGTTACAGCAGCTGCCCACCTAGACAGTAGATCTTTTTGTTTTGGTTGGTAATTAGGGAATTGCCCACCATCATCTCATTGTTTCGTGATGAAAATGGCCCCACTGAAGCCCTGAAAGCTTTTAATTAGCGGCTATGCCACCCAGCAGAAGATGCTGTCACATCTGACAGCTGAGCTACAAAGAGCCAGATTTACTCTTGTGCAGGAAGACGCCAGGAAAGACTTACTGGAATTGCAGCTAGCCCCTATATAGTTCCAAGATGTCTCTAAATTTCTCACTTTGCTGGCAAAACCGTGTAGGTTGGGGCATGGAAGAAGTCATATAAGATGGGGTTGTCGTTTCTTCTCCAGTCCAACCTGCAGGGCAGCTGACCAAAATTCTTGGGGTTCCTTAGACTCTGCAAGACAAGGAGCATCAAACAGCAGCAGAGAATATTTGGCAGTGTCATATGAGTTAGATACTACACTTTACTATTCCCTCTATTAGCAGCATATGTCACCAGGTAGAATCATAGAATGCTTAAGGTTGGAAGGGACCTTAGAGGTCATCTAGTCCAACCCCCCTGCACACGCAGGGTCACCTAGAGCACATGGCTCAGGGCTGCATCCAAGTGGGTTTTAAAGATCTCCAAAGAAGGAGACTCCACAACCTCTCTGGGCAGCCTGTTCCAGGTAAAATCTGTTAAAATGATTAGATTAAAATGATTAGCCCTGTAAGATTTAATGAACATTTCAATACAGATGTCTTTGGGGGTGGAGAGGCTTCTACCTTTCCTTTCCTTTACTATTTCTGTTGCTATTTCCAATGTGATCCATTCTATAGACAGGAAGAAGTTTGGATTTTAAAAAAAAATCATTTTTTCCAGCTATATTGAGAACTTATTGTTCAACTTGTATAGACATGTCCTTAGATCAAGGTCTATTTTCCTTAAGCTGCTGGTACCACTCTCACTCTCTTCTTAGTATGGAGTCATCACACTCAGTGGGGCATAAAGGTATCATTTAGTCTGCTAAGGGTTGGTTCACTAGTTTTGTTTCAAAAGTCCCAGCCCAAACAGCAAGGCTTAAGCAACTCAGGACGATTCAGTTCCTAAAAGTTTTCTGTTGCTGGAGTCCTAACCGCTGCTATTAGTTAGCACTTCTTAAAAAGATTGTCCACAAAGCCGTCTCTGGCCCTCAAGGTGACATCTCGCCCTCCCAAAGCACAGCCCAGGATCTCGCTCCCCACATGACTCTACACCACAGGCCCCAGAGCCATGCAGAGAAAATTCCCTTTTAGCATTAAATGCTCCTAAAACCCAAACTCTACTTTGGAAGGTCTAGCTTCCTAAGGAGACACAGCCATCTGTCTCCTCCTGTCCTTTTCAAAATGCATCCAGTTATTTTCCTTGATTTTCAAAGACATTTATTAACCCTTTTATCTCTTGTTTGGAATAGAAATGTGAGTGAAGGACAGCAGAGCAGGCACAGGGTGGAAACTGCATGATTCGGTAGGTGGGAATATTCTTATGCGTTAGCTAATGTAAGTGCTGCCAGTAGGGAGACTAAAATTAAAAGAAAATCAGTCTCATTAATCATCTAATTAGGAAGGAGCATAATGAAGCTGCAGGTATTACAGAGCAAGCTTTTTTTTTTAACTTGGGCATATTTTGTGCAAGAATGTTACTATCAGAGTTGTAGACATTAGTCCATCATTGCATTTAGTGATGAACATACTGTTATTGCACTCATTCAATAACAGATTTTAGATCTCATTTGTCCACACATTAGCATTCTTCTGCATGTTTTGGTAAATACAAACCATTTAAAAATGTATTATTACAAATTTGAAAAAAATGATACCTTTGTTTACTAAACAAACTGGAAATATAGTACTGGACATGACAAACCTTAAAATTGATTTGGCTTTTTATTGAAAATATTCTATGACCAGCATGAAAGGTCTATTCATGGCCACTTTGGCACATGATTGGTGCACATGGAGCAATAAATAATTGTTAGTTTCAAGAACTTAGCCCAACTCTACCAATGGAAAAGTATTTATTTCCCTGTAACGTCTCAGTTTTCCAGTTAACAGCTTTATAGAAACGTTTGCCTTCTGCCCCACTCTGTATGAGCATTTTGCACAGTTCTGAAGCCGCAATTTATAGATGTATCTCACTTCTGTGCTGGTAGAAAACAAACTTCCACTACCTTTAATAACATAAAGTTATACAAGATTTGGATTAGTATGTTCCTTTGAGAGATCCCCAGCCTGGTTCACATCCACACCTCAGATGGGTTATCTCGCCCTAGTTCTACCCTTCTGCACCACAACCAAGAAAACACTCTCAAACATTTGCAAGTCTCTGTCAGTTCTCTCTGGAGTCATTACTGAGCAGCAAGTTCCGAAGATCCACCTGGCATCACCAAGGGAACACCATGCACTCACTTCAGCTTAATGAACTAACTTGCTCTTCTCCTTACTGTTACTAAATGAGGAGTGAGAAGCCCAGATAAGCCAGAGCAAGAGCATAGCAGAGTACCATGAGTGACAGCTGGCACCTTCAGAAAGAATGAGTTGCTACATAACTGCAAGAAAATGTGTTGGCCTCTATTTTAAAAGGTATTATTTAGTTATAAAACCTTGAGCTCACCCACTGAAAGTAACTAGGGAGCCTATTCTCACATAAGACACATTGAATCTCCGCACACCTTGTTCAGAGGTTTGCCTTTGACTTCAGAGAAATGTCTTCTTCTGGGATACATTAAATATCAAGACCAAGCAACATCTTGTGCTGCACAGAGCAGAAGGCACTTCTTTTGCACATGCAGATTTGGTGACTGCAGGTCCAGGCATCATCTGATAAGGCAAACGCTGCCATGAATGAACCTGTTAGGAGTCTGCAATTGCTGCTCAGACATGTGAATACATTTCTCTCCACAGAGCTTACAAATGATGTGTATCCAATCCTCCTGTGCTCTAGGTCAGGCCTCCAGACAATTCAGAGTGATTTTGGGCTCTCTGAGTTTATCTTTCTCTAGGTTTAACATAGCCAAATGTCCTGAAAACATTCTGAGCATTGGCAGGCATCACAAATATACCTGCCTCTATTGTGTCATATTGTATGAAGTCCACAGAGCAAGGTGACATTATAGATGCATTTTCAAGTCAAACTATGAGGAGTTTTAGACACCGTTTTTAATGTTAATGAGGTTGGAGCATGAAACTCCCAAAGCTCTGTATGGATGTTTACCCCTGTGCCTGGAATGATTAATTCCAATAAGGAACTCCCTGAAGTACAATTTGCAATGCTGACATGAACACACACAGCCAGATGCTGCCCTTTGCAAGGAAGAGAGATTGCTTAAGATGAAAGTTTCAGTGCGTTTCCCACTCTCCATTAAATATTACTCTTTGACTTTCATGATGCAGATACTTATTTGCTGATCAAACTTGGAGAGTTAGGCAGAGTGGAGGGAAAAAATTATGTTCAAGTTGGACAATGCTCAAGCAACCTTTTTCTGTCTGTATTTTCAAAGGTATCTTTATCTGTATTCTCTTTTAGGTGCCAATATATTGCTTTTTTTTGTTCTGTGTTGGAATTATAAATATTAAAAGCAGATACTATTACTTCATAGAAACAAATAATCCTTAAGGTTGGTAGGGACCAATCATCTAGTCCAACCTCCTTGCATACGCAGGGTCACCTAGAGCATGTGGCACAGGATGGCGTCCAAGTGGGTTTGGAAGATCTCCAGAGAGGAGATCCACAACCTCTCTTGGTAACTTGTTCCAGGGCTGTATCACCTTCATTTTTTCCTTAAAGGTTCTATGGAACTTTTGGCTCTTTAGTTTGTGGCCATTTCCTCTAGTTCTATCAATGGCCACCACTGAAATGATGCCAGTCCCATCCTCTTCAATCCCTCCCTAGGGGTATTTATACACACTGATCAGATACTCCCCTCAGCCTTCTCTTTCTCAGGCTGAACAGGCCCAACTCTCTCAGCCTTTCCTCACAGGGCAGATGTTCCAGGTCTCTGATCATCCTTGTAGCCCTGTGCTGGACTGGAGAACCCAGAACTGGACACAGTGCTCCAGATGTCTCCTCACCGGGGCTTAGTAGAGGGGAGTCAATCACCTCTCTCAGCCTACTGGAGATGCTCTTCTTAATGCACCCCAGAATCCCATTGGCCTTCTTGGCCACCAGGGCACACTGCTGCCTCATGTTCTACTTGTCCACCATGACACCCAGGTCCCTCTCTGCGGGGCTGCTCTCCAGCAGGTCAACCCCCAATCTGTACTGGTGTCTGGGGTTATTCTTCCCCAAGTGCAGGACCCTGCACTTGCCCTTATTGAACTTCATTAGATTTCTCACCATCCAGTTGATCAGTCTGTTCAGGTCCCTCTGGATGGCAGCACAGCTCTCAGGGCTGTCAGCTACTCTTCTCAGATTGGTATCATCAGCAAACTTTTTGAGGGAGCACTCCATGTCTTCATCCAGGTTGCCGATGAATAAATTCTACAGGAGTGGACTGAGGACTGACCCCTGGGGGACAACGCTAACTACAGGCCTCCAACTGGACTCAGTGCCACTGATTACCATCCTCTGAGCTCTGTTTGTTCAATTTGTTTAAACAAATGATGAAACAACAAATAAAACACTCAAGTTTCATTGAATATGCAGATTGAGGAGGTTCACTAACAACAACATGCATGAGTGTTGTAAGGAGAGACTTACCAGCTATTTTCCCCTTTATGGCTCAAGGGCATTACTTAGAACATTGTACTCATTCTGAAGTCTTATAATTAAAACTATAAGACATAGGCTACCAGTACAAAGCAATATATATTGTTAGTGTAATACCTAAATCTTTCTTATTTCATTTTATTATATCTATCAGACCCTTGTTTGTATAAAGTCAGCATGAGCTTAGCAGAGTACCCAAAGCACATGGTTAAACTTAGGCTTCCCCTTCCCCTCAGTAAAAGCTCACAAGGTGAATGGACAGGGCAATTCTGAACACAAACATGTCTAAAGACATCTAGAAGTGGAACAGGAGCCCTGAGACATGGTGAGAGCAGTGAATATTCAAATATTCAAGGAATACTCAGTCATGGAAGAAATTCAGCAGAGTAGAATTTCACTTCCACAGAATCATGGATTCTGATGAGGCTATTACAGCTTTGGTTTGACTGTATATTGCTTTGTCAACTTACAGCACTTTTTTAAGCTACTTTGGAGCCTTTTTGCTGCTATTAGCAGTTTTCCTGTGTGGAACAGTATCAGTGTTGCTTTTATTTGTGCTATCTTCTAGTATTTTTGCAGGTTGGTAGATGTTAATATATTCTCCAATGGCATTTAGAATGGTTTTCCTGACAATGTAAATATCAAGCAAAGAATGATGCTCTGTCCCTAAACTGTCGTAAAGCACGCTCATCTGAATCTTTAAAATCTTGCTTCATTCAGGTTCACTCTGCAATTTCTTGCCATATTTGGTTAGCAAGGCTAACTTTTTCTCCTTACTAGATTATGCTCTTTTACTGTTTTGGCAGAAGATTATTTCCTGGCTGCATCAGAATCTCCTCTTAGGAAAGCATCCCATACTCAGCCTCTACAAATGTGAGGCTCTGCTTGCTTCATCCTCCTCTTCAGCAGCAGACCTACTGCTGTAGCTATCCAGTCTTGCCAGCCTTGTCAGGCTGCAGATGTTATTAAGAAGACAAGAAATCTAGTGGCAATTTACTTCATTTACAATGACCATGAACAGAAGCT
The DNA here is from genome assembly GCA_032353885.1 of Nothura maculosa. NCBI lineage: Eukaryota > Metazoa > Chordata > Aves > Tinamiformes > Tinamidae > Nothura > Nothura maculosa. Next base: position 2,414,088 of record JAUBOD010000613.1, on the reverse strand, counting down.
CCCTTGCAGGATATCCTGCCGAGAACACAGTCCTTAGATTTTGGGAGAGTTTGGCTTTGTAGAGAACAGCGTCTCCAGGGAACAAACGGAGTAGAAGAGAGAGAGCACTCAGGGAAATTTGGACTGTAATTGGTTGGCAAAATTAAACATCTAGAGGCAAATTAAATACCTACAGCCAAACAGATATTACACACAGACTGGCCCTTTCCTTCTGTTTTTCCATTAAATAATATCTCCTCTCTTCAGAGTTCTTTACTTTCAACACAGAACCATTAAGAAAACTAAGTGCTTCAGCAAGAGTAAATTTGGTTGCAATTACTTCTCCAGAGTAAAAATGCCTTTTCATACAGCCCTGTACACAGGCACCCCAGGAGCTGGACCAAAGAATATTCTCTCCTGCCCCGTTTTACATATGCAATAGGTAGACAGGCTGCTTCCTCTCTTTGTATGTTTTTTTTCATACAAATATAAATGTTCTTTATTGCATCCTGAACACCCTCTAAAAGTGCATCTTTTCTTGCAGGTGCTTTCCAGGGACATAAATGCCTGCATTTTACTTTTGTTTTAGGAGAAGGGAGGATCCATTGGTTTAATTTATTTTTTCTTTGTTCTGGGTGTGTTGCATGTTGCAGATATCTGTGCTAGTAACAGCAAAAGCAAAGAATTGACCTTTCACTTAGAGAGATGACAGCAGGAATGCTGGGATGATAGTGCATTTCACATTTTTGTACCAATAAGCAAGCACATACAAATTTTAAAAATTACGAAAACAATAATAAAAAAGAATGGAACCTATCTGCCTTAATTGTCACTTTTTGGTTCACATATCACAAAGGATGCCCCTAAAGTTTTTCAGCACACGTATTAGAGCCTGCAAAAAAAAAAAGAGAAAAGCAAAAGCAGATCTCTCTTGCTCATCAAAGAGTACTGAACTACAGATGATAATAGCAACCTAATCTCCATATTTTAGCTTCATACTGTTCTCAGTATGAAGCACTTATCCTGAGAAGCTTCAGATACTTATTTTTCAGCAAAGTATTCTAATTTTAAGTGAAATACCTTTGGAACAAGCTGAAACCCCATTCTTCAGCAACTTGATTTGGTTTATGAAATAAAAGACCAACAGGGAGCTACACAAATGCACATTCCCAAATTTAAGATCTTATATATAACCATAGATGAAAAACATCGATTGTAGGCAGACAGCTTCCAGCACTGGCTATGCAACAGTGGGATCTCAAAAGCAGAAGTTACAGTGAAGTGGTATGTTAGCTTAGGGTCTAATTTAATGATTTACTGATATTTTCTCTTAATACCTCCTGCTTTTGCATGAATCTTCTGGGAGACAGGGATAAAGATGGAAATACCAGCTTTTCCCAAATCACAAATCTCCTAAAGTCTGAAGAAAATGTGGATTGAATAAAAGGAAAGAAGAAAAAATTAAAACCTCTTTTTATTGTTGTCATTAAGGTTGTATTCAAACTTATGTAGCAGTAACAATCGTTACTAGCTGATCACAAACTGGGTTCAACTAAAATAATACAATCACAGAGGTTGTTCAGAATATCTGTGAATTTTTGTTTGTCCCGAGGACAGGACAAACAGGAGGAAGCAGGAAGGATGTGAGTAGGACAGCAACAGAGAGCTGGGGAATAGCTATTAGAGGGGATGTTGGATCCTTGTAACTTACAATTACCAAAAAAAATAAAATAAAAGCTGGTTATGATTAAGACCTTTGAAAGCACATGCATATGGAGGAGATATCTACACAATTAAAGTAGCAAAAAGACTCCTCATGATCCAGAAAGGAGCAACGTATCATTAAGGAGATGGGAATAATCATTTAAAGTGAAATTTTCTTTCTCTATTCTCTAAAAATTTGGGGCAATAGAAACAAAGAGTGTAATTCCTTCCCTCTACCTTTTTTCTCTGAGAAATCAGGATTGGTCCACCTCAACATCCAGTCTCTATGCACAGAGGTGATACTTTAACTGACTTTAAATATACCTCCTCATTAACTACAATTTCCATACAGCTGAACACTACAGTATTTATTTTGGTCATCAGTTTTGTCATTTCACTCGCAAATGTCCTTCTTGTGTTGTATCTCACAGCACGCAACATTTTCATTGTATTTTTGAAAGCATATAATTGTTGCTGGAATACCAACTAGTGCTTTCTTTTCGCCTTAGTATGTTATCAAGTGTCATTTAGAAGTTTTATTTAAAGCTCACTACTTCACGAGGGCCATTTGCAGAAAAGTTTCTCTTGTATTACTTTGCACATTATCTCCGTTCTACAAATTTACTAATTACAGAGTAATTAACAAACTTACTTAACTAGTCAATCTTCCTGTACATTTGCATAACCAACAATGACATGAAGCTTAATCTATTCCCTGGGGAATTAACATTCCAGTTTCAATTTGTTTTTAATGGACCGTGAAACAGTCTTCAGTGAAAGGGCCAACACTGACTTTCCACAATTTCATATGGCATCTGCAATATTATAGCCCACAGACTGCATTCCAATTTTTACTGAAGTCAATGGAATATTTACTACTTAAGCTCTGAATCTTGCCCAAGACATGCCAGAAGCAAGCAAAAAGGAGCTCTTTACCTCTGTGCCCCCTACTATTTCGTTTCTTTTTGACAGTTCAGAGCTGTGTCAAACATCTACAGAAGACATGCAGAGCCGGATCTCAAACAGGCAAATTAGCTCTCTCAATAAGCAGCAAAACTCAATGAAAACTGAAAACTCAGACCTACACTACTTAGTTTTACACTAAACAAACTACAAGTTTCTTTGATCACAGCATATGGTCAAGCACATCACATGAGTGTTTTATAGAGAAATTATATTCTTATTTTGCGTGAGTGGACACATCTACAACCACCTAGCAGAGCACATTCCACTTTATTTAATAATTTGAATTTTCAAGTAAAATAAGTGTGATTTTCAGATCCAGAATGAGTTCAGCAGGGCAAGACTTCCCTTCCTCCTTCCCACTGAAAGTCACATAAGAAAGGAGAGATCCTTACACTTCTCCTTTTCAAAGCTTCCTGAGGTTTTTGTTGCATAAAGGTATTTCTCTAAGATCTTTTCCTGTTAAATGTCAACATAGAATTTATCACCAAGGTGCAAAAAACTGCTTTTACCCTAGATATGAGACATGGTTGGGATAGGACAGCTTGCAGGGACTAGGAAAGAAGACAGTGCTGTAAATCTCTCTCCATCATAGTCAAGAACAGCTCACTTAGATTCATAAATTTATAGATAAAACACAGCAAACACCTGCAAGTATCTGTCCTTAAATGTTTGATAGTCGGCTAAAATGTTAAAAGAGGGGTACATACTTCTACCATTAAACATAAATGTACAATATTCACTTTCACAGCAGATCTGAAAAACCATTTCAGTGCACTTTGGAAAAGACAACTGAATCAAACTCAGCTTGACTAAAGCAAAATTCAAGATGTAGGAACCAATGCCAGCATACTGGGAGAAAATGCAAGCAGACAGAAATTCCTGTGACCCCAACACGCCACATAACGGCAGTCACAGGTCACCATAGCACGTTATCTTTTTCCAGATCCAAACTCCAACTTTATGATGGTTTTAATGGCACCTTCTAATTTCTTTTCATTTTTTCCTCCTTTCAAAATTCATTTATGCCAATTTAGATTCATTTGGTTTTCATCAGCTTTGTTTTAATCAAGTTATCTAGGGCTCTGATGTAAAATGATGTTACAGTTGTCCGTTGAAATGCCAATGAGAGATATGAAGAGATGCAAGATCTTCGGGGTAATTTTGTACTTGAAGCTCAGTCATCCTTCAAATGCCACCCATTTATACAGTATACATGTACAGGAATGTACCTATCTACCTACGGATAATTTGCAGGTAAAAATCACACACATCTATCCAGTCTGATGGCACACACTTCCCAACCTTGTCAAAATACAAATATACCTTTTCAAAACCTGGTGCTCTGGGCTACAAAATATATAGGAAAAATATGATCAGTCCCATCATGACCCAAACACAGTTCAAGCAGTGTCTGCGTGTACTCTTGGTTACCCTCACAGAAAATACACGACCTATCAGCAATGAAATCCATCCCTGTATGTATCCTAAGCCACAAAAAAAGTTCAAGATACTAGAAATATGTTTTTAAGGAGATGATCAGGATTCAGGACTGTGTCTTCATTTGTCCTTATCCAACATCATGATGTATCAAGCCTAAATACATGTCCTCCACAAATTCTGCTTATATAAATGTAAACACTCAATTTTACAGGGAAGCTAAGCTCCATAGCTTCCTTGTTGATCCTACCCAAAACAGAGAAGTGAAAACATTTCTATTATATGAAAAGGTGCATACAAAGCCCAAATTAAGAGCCCAAAAGATTGTATTTTCATATTTCAACAAAAAAGCCAGTTCATGAGGTTCTCTTGCCATTCACCAGGGCTGCAGTTCAGTAGTAAGGATTAATTGGGCTGTGAAATGATATAAAGGACTATCCTCTAAACTGCATCTTTGAAATTATCTAGGTTAAAAAAATGTACTCTAAAGAGAAGAAAGACAAAAAATTAGTTTTATCTCATAAGGATAAAAGGTTTCAGTGAAACCTCAGAAACAGTCACATCTGCACAATCATAAGGTAATCATAGAGAAGAGGAACTCCCTGCTAACTGCAGGCTAAGTAAAAGACCTTCCACCACATCTGCACTTTCATACCTATAGCCACTGCCACTGGTGATTTTTTTCCTCATTTTGAACAGTCATAAGGAAGAAAAACAATAAGTGTTATGTATCAGTAAAATTCAAAACAAAAAAAAAAAGCAGATCATAAGCAGTCATTTTTGAAACACTGATTTTTTAAGCATTTGCTGTTGTGTCTTTTCTAGCCTACAAAATTGTTTTTAGGAGGAAGAGCAAGAAGCCTGAGAGTAAACTGTTTGGGTGGGTATTTCCAACATGGAGTCTTCTGGGAAAGAGATTTTCCTTCTTCTTTCATCCCATACAATGTGGATTCTCCCAACATTCCCTTAATAGTTGTTCTAACTTCTACCAGCTGAGCATGATCTTCAATGGGACTGAAAGATCCTCCTACTAACCAGCTCCTAACCTGATTCTAGCTACTTCCCTGGCACTCTGTTGAGAACAATGAAAATTACTTCTTTTGCCTATGATCTAATTTTTTAAAATGAAATATTGATACCACATGGTGCTCTCAAGAGAGAACATAGTGATCTGTTCTTTTTCAGTAAATGAGTTATAAGTTGTTTCCTCAGCCAGAGGGGATATTCTGATGCTTTTAAAAAAAATCTTTCAAAACTCTCCACATAGATAGATAATAAGGATATAATACAGTTTTTGTTTCATCATTCTTCATCATGAGAATGAAATGAAATGAAGTTTGAGCTTACTACCTTGCTTAGGTTGTTGAGGCTTTCAAGTGATGAGTGTCAGCCAAGTCTAACAGATCAAGACAAGAGTTAAAGTGATATGTTACAAACTATAAAAGTGTCCAGCTAAACAACCTGGGTTGCAAATTAACAAGCAAAAGATCAGTGTTTTGCTTAACCTAATGCAAGAAAAAGTATGCAAGGGAGGAATTGTCTAACCTCAGATACCCAGAGATAGCAAGCAGGTAGATAGAAGTACAAATTAACCCCTTGGGAAATTGCAGTCTCTTTTGTCTGCACCTCATATTCTGCTCTTGTAAATAAATGCTATTGGCATTGTACGTCTTGGCAGGCAAACTGCAGTCTGGTCCAACCTGGTGCCAGCACAGCCAAAGCCTCCCAACTGATTACTGTGACTAAATGCTGTGCACCAAAAACAAATGAAATCAAGTAGTCTAGTTTGTCTAATCAAATTTTGGCCCTGCATTTTTCCACCTGACTCTTTTATCTTCTTGCCATTCTGGATCTGTTTGTACAATTCCTTCTCACAGCTCTCATGTCCCAGATTTTCTCTCCCATTGCATTCTTCTAAGACAGAAAGTAAAGGGAAAGAGAAGGCTAGAGAACCGTGCAAAATGAAAAACTGATAAAGATTGCCCTCGTTTTCACATTAACCTAGAAGAGCAAAGTAAGATGTATTAAAGACCAAAACAAATGAAGAGTACCTTCTTGTGATGTCTCAAAGCACAGGCATTTCAGAAAATAATGAGATTTCTGATCCTTCTCTAATCTTTTCTTTTTTTCCCCCGGTGTTTGAACAAAAGCAAAAGAAGTTATACATGATTACATTTTAGGGGGTTTATTTTACAAAAGCAAAACAGGATCAGGCATAGAGAAATTCTGGAGAAGGCTCAAGTCCATATTAACATGGGACTACACAGCTATAACAGTGCCATGATGAAACGAAAACAGGTGGCAAGTCCCCTTCAAAGCAGAGTGTACTCAAAGTGATAATTCAGTCAGGACTCCTTCCAAGAAAGACTTTCCTTGCTGGGAAGACACTGGTGGTAGTAAGAGATACAGAGGCAAAAGAATGAGTGAATCAGAATGATACTAAGAGCAGCAATGAAGGAAATGAAAACAGTGAAAATAACAGTAACGCAGCAGAACAGGCAGAACTTAACCAAAGGCCAGCACACACCTACGTGTCTTCAGTTTTTATAAACAAATATTTTATTATATATTTGAGGATGCCTTGATGAGTGGCAAAAATCCTTATCTATATATTAATAAGCACTTCGGTACTGTATTTTAGCCATTGAGCTGTGATTTGGAATGGAGTTTTCAGGGAACCAAAAAAAAGAACCATCTTTTTTTTTTCTGTTATTCTTTAGCTGCTCTACACACTACAGCTTTGAAATGCCTTGAATGTGATCCAAAGCAGTGAAAGAATAGTTTAAAGGGAGATTTCAACCTATAAGCTACCCAACAGGCTTCCTCAGAATCAGCCTCCTCCGTGTGATCAGATCTACAGCTTGCATTCTCTCTCCTGTACTCTCACGCTTGCTGTGGCACTTGATTGCCGAGATGTGCTGTTAAGCCCCAACAGCTGGCATCATGACAGAAATCCAGAGACCAGCTTATCTTCTAAACACACTTCTCAAAGGGCTAACCAAATTTGGATCACAGCATCTGTCAGGCTTTACTGTACAGAAACTAGCAGCAGGAATAACACACGGCTTAGAAAAGAAACATCAAAGCTTGTTTGTATTCTGGAAGGTGGTGTTCCCCCTCCCACAAAAAAAAGTAATAGCTCCAAGTTGCATCTTGAAACAAAGCACAGTTCCCAGTAAGGCCCACATGTACTGGCAAAAGGCATGAGTGAAAGAAAACAGCATGATTTTTGAAATACCAGCTCAAAATCCCGCTGATGGCAAACCCACTTTTGCATAGAGCCTTCTCATAAGGAAGAACTGCTGAGAAGCCTAGGCAGAGCCCCTGATGGGGACACACTATCCCAGAACATAATAGCTGCAGTCAAATCTAAGCATGCTTTTGCAGAAGCACATAACTTTTATTTGGCAAAATCCATAGCGCACACGCATGCATAGCACAAATTTAACTGGGTGATTCCCTTTCAGCAGCTTTGAAAAGTCTCAGAGGAGAATGACCAACCCTCTACTGAAGTCCTTAGCAATCCACTGGATTCCCTTGATATCCCACTGTGAGGCAGAAGCAGCTCTTGGTCTTCAACATTATTTTTGGTCAGCCACATTTGCTCATTTCTATTTGGGACTGCACTATATGAAACCTATTTCCCAAAGGAGAACAGATTACACAGTACGTACCAACCCATACAAGGAGCACAACAATACAAATTAGCTGGTTATCGATTGCCTGAAAGGATAACACAGCTTTTCTTATCACTGTATCAGAACTGCCACATTTATTCACAGTATCTGCACTGCTGAGGGTGTCAGCAGCAAGTGTAACATGCATGTAAACCAATTCCTGCTCAGCCTTTCCACACATTTGCAGACGTCTGATGTGCTGCTTAGCAGGAGGATCAGCAAGGCTCTGGAGATCTGTGCTACTCAAACTTTTTGCAATTCAACTGTAAAATCACAGACATAAGGGTTTTATCGTAAAATAAAATCTAATTTTTGCTTTCAGGCAATCTTAATGTCATTAAAAAGAAATCAAATCATAATGATCATTCTTTGACTAACAGACAGAGTTCCAGAAACTGCATAGCAGTCCTGAGACCTCTGAGAAACTAAGGCAGTGCAAGCCTAACTGCTCTATTAGCTTTGGAACCAGTTAACAGGGAAAATAAATCCTCTACAAGGATATAAATTTTGAAGTATCTAGTGAGCCAATCAGTTTAAAAAAAAAATAGGAAGAAAATGTCTGCAAACTAAGTGATCGGGTTCACAGAATCTACAAGGTTGGAAGGGACCTCTAGAGATCATCTAGTCCAACCTTCCCGCTC
>JAUBOD010000613.1:2380882-2405584 GCA_032353885.1 Nothura maculosa | reverse complement strand
TCACCTGCAGGTGGAACCTCCTGTGCTTCAGCTTACACCCATTACCCCTTGTCCTATCACTGGCCACCACCGAAAAAAGGTTGGCCCCCTCTTCCCTACAGTCCCCCTTCATGTATTTATACATGTTAATTATTATTCATGTATTATTCATGTATTTATACATGTTAATTAGGTCCCAGATACATATTTATACATGTTAATTAGGGTTCCAGAGGTGACACAGAAGTGTTTGTCTGATTGGAGTAAATGAATTTGTCAACACCAGATAATGGCTTTGGTCACTGAGACAAGTACAACTACAAAAATCAACTGCAATTCCTTGGTGCTTAACAGTAGAAATATCCAAAAGGAGTGGTATATCTTTAATAGAATTGGTACTTCTATATTCAGTTCTTGCAGAAGCCTTGATAAAGGTGCATAAAGATGTCTGTTCAACAAAATATTCGATTCACGTATTCACTGTACATGCACAGCAACTCTTCCTTCAATGATGCTTACTGAAGTCATAAGCATTGCCCTTAGAAATGGAAGTTACTTCTCAACATCTGCAGCCTCATGCATCATATAGCAATGAGTATCCTAGAGTCAGTGCTGCTCTAAAGGAAACCAGATGGAAGCAATGACCATGGGAATCCCAGCACATTGCTCCCTACTGGCAGGAAAGGCAGCAGAGACCCTTGTAGACACAGAGACCCCACAAAAAGGGACTGCAGTCAACAGCTAAACCAGACTAGAGCAAGAGCCTGAGCGAGAAGCAGGAGAGTCAGGCAGGGACCATTAGGTAAGTAATCCCAACCACCTTCTGTAGAATCCTGTACTCACCCAAGGCGTTGTGAAAGACTGAGAAGCTGAGACTTGGAAGCAGGAAGGAGACTGAGGCTGAGATACTGACTGATGCTGAGCCCAGGGAATGTGGAACAAAAGCATGTATGTTTGTTCGATAGCTTCTCATTTTCTTTTTCTTAATATCTGAACCAGCAACTAGTTTACGTAAATTAGCAATAGCATAAATTCAGTAAAAAATCCTCAGGTTGAGAACATTTTGCCTGCAACAGCTTCACACCCATTAAATCCTGCAGAAGTCTTCTGTAAAGGAGTGAAGCTGATTTGCAATGAGATGCAGTGTTTTATTTCCGTAAGACACCAGTTAAGCTCCGCATCTAGCAGCAGGCAGCTGCCTAGTCCCTGCAGGGAATCCATACTGAAGGATACAGGTCTACACACTGAAGCAACATGTGGCCTTCACCGTGCTGCAAGAGACAGTGCTGTGATTGCAGAGGACACATATTAGGGACCCCACAGGACAGCAGAGTTGGGGCAAGCTGCCCCGCTGCCCCCCTGCCAGCTTGAGTGTGGAGCAAAGAAGTTACACTGCTGTTGAGTTTGCAAGAAGCGCATGAGGCCGCTGGCCTCCCGGAGGAGGTTTTATGCAAATCTTCGCCAGTTGCCATGCCTCACTCTGAAAAGCCACTTCCTGCACCCTGAGAAGTAATTTTCTCACCGTGAGATCAATTAAACCACCTCCCCCAGGGAAGCAATGAGACTTCTGTCACTTGAATCTTTCCAATTAGACGTGAGAAAGCAGTCAAGATCAGGAATACATTAGGGAGAAGTTCGCATTGGCAGGAGGCAAATAGATGAGTTAAGAGTCCTTTTTTATTTCTCATCTCTATGGTTTGATGAAATTTGAGGCTTTCCTAACTGAACTGGAAAAATTTCTGAGCTTCTGATCCAGTGCTCAGCAGTCGCCTCGATCTTACTTGAGGTGTTATTCTCTACATTCCCCAGTTAAAACTCTCTGCTCTCTATCTACTTCCTCCCAACATTTCTAGGAAATTTCAGTATTTCAAGATTCTTGAAATGAATTTCCAACACACACACCTGCTTTTATAGAGGTGCCATTTTTTCCTGGAAGCCCCCAAATAGTCTTTGTGCTTCTTCAGCATTGAAACTCCCCCTTTGTCTGTATGATGAAAAGCTTGTGTCTAATTTCTTATCCATTGTTCCCTGACCCAAAAGTCATGCTTATATGACTGTAGTAATTTGTTAAGTATTAGCGCTAGAGTCAGTAATCCTCTTCATAAGCCTTCTCAATATTTGATAAGACAACAGAATGACCAAGAATCCTCCAAAGATGTCATTTTGGCATTGGACTATGCAGAAAAACCTCCTCCTGAGAGCCAACATTAAGGCAAGGGTGAAAGGCAAATAGTACAAATCCACAAATACAGGCCACAAAGCACCACACACATCTGGAGAAAGAGCAAAGCCGCTGTTGAGCAGGGAAAGGGAAAGACTGCCTAACAGCAGGGTGTGAAATGACAGCCTACAAGAAATGTGACAAAAATTAACAGATGCCTGCACTGTCACCTGCTGAGTTTCAAATCCACCAGGACAGGTAGGCTCAACAGAACTGGTCAGACTACCAGCATATGGAAGAATGGATTTTGTCAAGAAAAAAAAGGGGTATGAGTGGGCATCCCACCACATACACATAAAACTGGGGAGGGTCTGGGAGAGACAGCAACATTCAGAGGGACTGGCCCGAAGAATCAAACTCAATTAGAACTGTAGCAAAATTACAGCCACTGAAATGCACTACTGTCTCCATTTCTGGCATTAAAAATATTCAAAGTAGATGAAAACTGCACATTATTCTGTGTTTTTGCTGCAGAAAGGAGAATACAGTCCTGGCATTATAGAGGAGTTACGCAGGAATAATTTCTATATCATCTATATCATCATGAGAGGCAAGGTCCTCTCATGTAATGCAGCTCCCACACATAGGATTACTCGATCAAGTGCTCTGCCTTCACAGGACTCCTTGAGCAGCCATCCCCTGGGCAGCGACATAAGAGACAAGAAGGAAAGAGGAGCTGCATGACTCAACTGCTAAGGCTAGAAAGAAGTCGTCCATTTGTACAGTGCAAACAGTGAGGCTTACACTTAAGTAATAATAATAATAATAGTAATGTGCACTGGGAGAGCCACAGCATAAACTAGAAGATGTTGAATCCAATGTCCCCATCTCAGAATAGCAGATCTACAAGGTTAACAAAAAGCTAGCGTGCTAATATCCAACATTAGTCTCTAAGCACAATCTAGATGCCAAAAGCCCACCAAATTCTATGACACAATGACAGGATTCCTATAAAGCAGTCACTTTATCATTCAGGAGCTAGTCATTATTTAGCCTTCACAAATATAACCTGGGAAATATCTAGAAATTAAAAGCAAATATATCCTTTCTATCCTCCATATGTTCCCTAATGCACCCAAATTAGCTATAACAGCTTCCGTTTTATAAAATATTTTTAACCCCAGTAATGGGAGAAAATAATTTTGAGTTACCATAAAGAGCATTCATGATGCATATTTTCAGGCAATCGAGCTACATCAAAAATCACACAAAATCCTTCACTCAAGACTATGATTGTCATAAATGTTCATAAAATCAAAAAAGGGAAGAATTTTTATGTTGTTTAGGACTGGAAAATCTTTTCCTTTTTTTTCTTTTTTTTTCTACTTCACGTCCAGCTGTGCAATGGAAGTGCCTATTTTTCAAAAATAAGCACTTATGCACAGCAGGACAGACAGCCCACATGGGATTTAATGATCCCAAATGGCCTAACGTGCTTGGAGACTGTATGGTATGAATATTTAGAACAATTATTCTCTGTATCCTATGATTTTCCTGCAGATTCCACATTGTTAGGTACATACTCAGTGGACAACTGGGTAGTTATGGCCAATTTTCTTTCAATCAACACGCAAACAAATCAGGATTTCTAAGTAATCTTTCCTCCATCCCATGTTAGGTATTATTATCTGTCATGAGAACTGGGACACAGTTAATATAAGTTAACATTGACCCACACAGTTAAACTCAAACTTTATCTTTTCCCTCTTATTGCACAATCTCTTCTAGAAATATATTTTTACTTAAAAAATCATTGTAAAACATAGCGCAGTTTCCTGCAAATCTTTAATTTTAAAAGCGACATAGAATATACAGTTAAAATTTAGAAAAATATCCCATAGCCCTTATGATATTTAAACCTAAAATGTCTTATAGTGGGCAGTAGGATTTGGGAAGGCCACAAAATATCTGTGTTGGAATGAATTATTTCATTAAAAGCATGTAAACTAAGTTTCATCTTTCCTAAAATGGTCCAAGATTGAACACTGTTTACACATCATTTTCATTATTAATATTATTATTCATTTCACTATGCCGTTACCTGAAAGGTCCAGACAGGGTGGGAGGATTATGCAAACAGTGAAGAAACAGAGATTTATCACAAATGATTTTTTCCCTTTGCATCAGCTCTACACATGTAGGAAATTAACCTTAATTAAATGCATTCTACACATAGTATCTAAAAAGATGTATTTGATTTAAGAACAAGGGAGGAAATAGAAGAAAAGACATGCAATTGCTCTTAGCTTGGCTAAAGCATAAAATAGAGAAAAGCAAAAATAAGAATTATCCTTGAATTTATAAAGAACATATAGCAAAGAGGAAACTTCCTGATTTCACTATAAAAATGGCGCCATATGGCAATGAGTATCTGTCATTTCCTCATTTGCATAACTCTGAAAATAATTTCAAAGCCTCGTTTAGCAGAAACACTATGGTTTAAAATGGAAGGTTACAGAACAAGGACACTATAGTTTTGGCCTGATCTACGCACCTTTTCTCCCCATCTGAAAAAAAAGAGATATTCACATGCTTCTCTCCCCAGAATAAAGTATGGCTCCAAGCCCAGAAATCTAGCTGGTCTTTCCAAGGTATTTTATGAAAATAAATGGAAAGCTGAGCTATCTACTCCTCAGCAACACCATATTTTCTGATGTGGCCAAGCTATAATCTTTTTCACTTCTCATTTGCACCTGCGGCAATACAGGTTTCAGTCTGTTAGGTAGCATGTATCCAGCAATTACTACTCAAAGGTCCAGAAAAGAGGATTGCAAGTATGTCTGGGGCACTAGCCTAGGGTGTTAAAAACTGGACTGAGGGATATCTGGAAGTAAAATGCAACTACACCACCACTATCACCATACTTACAAATGGGAATTGTCTTGTGTATATTGGAACTGTCAAATGTAGAGGTTGTAGCAAAGACCCTTATTTGTGAAAGGCAGATATGCACAGTGAGGCTCGCTTCCCACTGCTTCTCACCTGCTCCCACCTGCGTGCCATTACACACTTTGACTCTTGAGCCACATCTTCCTTAAGTGTCATATTCAACACTGCAGCTTCCTTATAGGCAGCAAAGCATGAATTGCTCAATTTTGGGGTACTCACCAGGCTTCAGACTGCAGGTATCAGATTGCTGGTATCAGGTTGAATGTTTTCATATTAAGCCATGACAATTCCTTACAAAACATCTCATAACTAGGTGATTAGGCAGTCTTAGCTAACAGGCCCCAAGACATTACCACCATATCATTCAAAACTCCATGGATATTTTTTGTAGGAGCTATTTGATTGAAATATCATACTAAAGGGAAGATTTAAGAGCTGACACTGATGCAAAGACTATATCCATGATGCTAATAATTAAGATCGACTTGCTGGCATGTTAGTTCTTAAATGATAACCACATCGTTTCTTCAGACATATGGTTGTATGTTATTGTCTTTGAATTCCCATGATATATTTACTGGGACACTAAAAATCCCAAAGCAAACTGTATATCTAGGCAATTACCTAGAAAAATATCTTACCAAATTTCAATCTATGCCAAAACTTGGTTTTGAGTACTTTTGAAGAGATACATACATTGCTTCGACTGCAGAAAGAGACTGAGTCTTTCAGGATTTAAAGTACCTACAGGTATATACACCTGGGAACTTCCAAAACCTAGAGCTGGGCTCTACAGGCAAAAGACTACACCTTTATTATGCAATTTAGACTATAATTAATGCAATTTAATTATAAATATATATTAAAATTAAATACACTCTCTATAATTATAACATAATATATTTAAATATAAATAATGTACATAATGTCTAAATCACATTTTCTTATGCTTGTTTTCTGGCTCCTCATTCAGTGGCAGGCATGATTTTGCTGCTTGTTAACGTACGTGTCACAGGACATGAAGAATAAGCTTTAGGGGCCAGGAACCATTCCAATTGAGGAAGGGGAGCAAAAGAGAAGGGGAGTCCCACCACGCTAAATCACGTACCTGGCTAAATCAAGTAGTTGACCAAGGTGCAGATATGAAAGAGAAGGGCTCTTGCTGGGATGTCCTAAATTAAATTGAAAGACTTCAAATTGCTCCAAGCCTAATGTATCCATTGTGCTGAATTCAGTGCCCTCAGGAAGAGGAATACTCTTGTGTTTTTAACAGTCAGCTCTCTTTGATCTTTTCCTGTTAAGGCCCACATAGCTTCCTCTCCAATAAAGTGTAAAGGCAAATCTTTCCTTCTTTTACTGTCTTGTTTATTAGGGAATTACCAAATGCCTGAGTTTGGAAGGAACCCCTAGAGATCATCTATTCCAACCCTCCTGCTCCAGCAGGAATACCTAGAGCACAGAGCTCCATGTGGATTTAGAAGATCTCCAAAGGAGACTCCACAATCTCTCCAACAGCCTGTTCCAGTGCTCCAAATGCAACAACTTAGGCTCATATCAGCAACATCATTCCATAACTGGCTTTCATCTGGACAAGAGCTTCAGAGCAGAGCGTGACCAAACGCCTGATCATTTAGTTTATGATGTGAAATACATTTGTGCTCCCTGCAAGAGTAAAAGACAGCACTAAACTTTGCAAGCACAGAAAGGGAGATTCATCATAGATGGAGTAACAGACCTCCCTGCATCCAAAGTTCTCACTTGCAGTAAAAGTATAAGTGGTTTCTGGTCCCTACTCTGAATCAGTCAGAAAAATACTTAAACACGGGTCTCTCCTGCTAATGCTGAGTATTTGGGCCACTGAACTATTGCCTCTTTTGTACCATTCCCTAGTTTTTCAGTTTGACCCAGCATTTCATTCTAAGTATTTCTACTGAAAGTTTCTCAGAAGTATACATACCTGAGAAGAAAGTCCTTCCAAGGGATGGGCATTTTACAGAGAAAGGGACTGGATCAGCCAACCTCATGTGTACTCACTCCATTGCCACTGCCTATAGAAGCCAACTCTTGTCCTCAGGTTAGACTATCTGTGTTCTTCTCTTAAATGACTACAGAAATCTTCTGAAATTCTCTCTTTTAAACATCTTTTTAAACATTTATTTCCCTCTACAGGACAATAAATTCTTTTTTTCCATTCTGACAAGGAAAATCATCATTTGATACTACAACTGATTCAATTGCAGTACAGAGGCAGCATTTCTTGGCTTTTCAAAGTACTATAAAAGACACTCTAATGGTCATTGCACATTAATATTAGTTATGTGATCTTTGTGAAGATCTCATTTGTCCAAGAGCACGTAGTTCTTTTGAAG
Organism: Nothura maculosa; assembly: GCA_032353885.1. Lineage (NCBI taxonomy): Eukaryota > Metazoa > Chordata > Aves > Tinamiformes > Tinamidae > Nothura > Nothura maculosa. Next base: position 2,398,126 of record JAUBOD010000613.1, on the reverse strand, counting down.
GGGCTATGAAGAACCACAATCATTTCCTCTGCATGCACCTTTTCAGCAGGGGGCAAATTCAAAGAAGCACAAATTTGGATACTAATGTTACATGAAGTTCCAGATAGAAGCAGCAAACTGAAGTGTGTCTATGTGTATATAAAGCATCTATAATGCCTATCCTTCATAAAAAAGTGTTGTGAATTCCACACATTCCTCCATTTTTACAGGAAATCGTTTTTGTTTCTCTCTTCAGCTGCCTCTCTCTTTCTCCTGTGGCTACATCCACCCAACTTTTAACCTGTTATTTCATCCTGAAGCCACTGAAGACAAGTTAGCAGATCTTGGCAGAAAGAGACCTATTGGTGCCAGATGAGATCTCCTAAAATAATGCAACTCTACAGCTCATATATCTGCAAGATACTAGAAAATCACAATATCATCACATTTTTCCTATTATTTAAAGTTGGCATCTCACTCTTGCTGTATTTAAGAGTCCATCTCTCCTTTCCCCTTTCAAAGAAAGGATGGCAGGCTATTCAGTATTATATATAATGAGAAAAAAAATGACTTTAAAGCACTTGAGATACCAAGGGGAAAGGCGGAGGCGGGGGGCTGCATCTGAAAATGTCTGTGGCTTACCAAAAATATGGTAAGGAAGAAGACTGCATCAGGTTGAAGGGAGCTCTGTAGAGAAATTCTGTGTAGATGTAAAGTATGAAGTGTGTAAAGTATGAATGTTCCAGTAACTCTTTAATGGTATCAGATGAGACACTCCTAAGCCAAGGCTATGAAAGGTTCTTCTTTCCTTTACGTTAGGTTTTAGACCAAGCATGTACTAAAGCCTGCTGCATCACTGGACCTCACTGGTCTCTTCTGCCACAAGTAGAATAAAAATAATAATAAAATCATAGCTACTGCTCTCTAGAAATATTTCATCTGAGAATTGCCCAAACAGATAAAAACTCTAAAACAAAAGTACACTAGGAGCTGTGTGAATAACTCTTTATCATATGTCAAATGAAGAATTTGACAGTATTTTTAGTACTTTTGTGCAGCTGTACTTTTGCCACGTGAAGGTGACCATTTGGAAAGATTAATATCAATGAAAGTTGTCAGAGGAGTTGAAGCTCCTTGCTAATAGTAAAAAACTTCACAATATTTAAATAGTTTACCAAACAGGAAAAAAAATGTACATTAAAAAAAAACAGGCAAGTAGATCACTTGATTACTTGAGAGCTTTAAGATAACTATGTTGTAGACAGCTCTTCCACTACTCAGAATGAAAAAGGAGGACGAATAAAGACAACAGAAGATGATGGCCATCTTAAAATAAATACATAAATAAATAAAATCCTAATCACAGGTCCCTCAGATCCACAATGGCACACACTGAAGTGTTTTACTCTTTATTTCCTTGACATTTCTATATGCTTACCATGCTTTTTCTGGGCATAAAAGTACGTATGTCTACATATGCTTAAAAAAGTTTTCACAGAAATAGTGCATTAGTCACATTGACCATAATCCATAATAAAGGAATAAAAGAAGGAAAAGAATAAAGGTGCATTGTTGTTGAACTGGCTTAAGTTTCAAGGCTTCATTTTAATTTTCAAGCTAAGTAAACCACAGAGCTTCATTGCTTGGAAGAGCACCAAACATAGAAGATACAATCAAAGTATGCTTCACAGAAGCATGAGCAAAGAACATTAATACGTATTACTCAGTGTTAACAAGTCAATAGCACACTTTGGTTCTAGTATGGCGACAAGGACCTATTTTTCTAAAATAATATTGGGAACTATAACAAACATTGAAGCATTCATCTTGAAAACACCCAAGGGGAAAATGCAGCTGTAATTTATGAATCGGAACTATTTGGACAAAAAGTAAGATTATCTTTTATAAAAGGCAGGATAAATAAGTGTAGGGAAGGGGAATCTGAGTCTGAGCATTGCATGCTTCACCTTTCATTCCTACATGACTTCACAACAGAGTTACGTGGCTTTGTCCATGAGATCATTAGCAAATAATGCTAAGCTAGCTCACAACATTAAGCAGTTCATATACTAAATAACTAAAGCAGCAAGATTTCTTAGGCACATATCTGATATAATACCAATACTAAATGATACCAGAAAATAGTGTAATTGGAAATGTGTAACCCCAAATCTTCACTGCATCCAAGTAGGAAATATAGAGAATTGACTCAGCAACCTCATATTAAAAGAAATTATACCAATACCCATTAAGTTTTGCACTTCAGATCCCTGCAGACTGTATGTTCTAGCTATATCCCATCTCTCAATAAAGACTTGGGTAAACACTGGGTTCCACACGGCCACAGACAAGAACCAACTACTCCATTAGCTTGAACAGCTCCTTTACACAGGAGAAATTCTCCCTATGATTCAAAATCCTATTTCATGGCATTCAGAAAAGGATGAATAACCTGCCATAACCTGCCAATATCCTTACTAAAGCTGCCTACAGGTATAAATAAACAAACAATCCAACTATCCAATTTCATGCCCATTAAATTGCAAGTTGATTGTGAAACTATTAATCAGTAAAAATAAATGAAAAATGAAATCAGTCTAAGCAAATGGGGTATACTTCCACTGGTTCTTTATGTCACCAAGTAGCATGCAATCTCATGCAGGCAAAGGCATGACTTGGTATCTATACAGTACCTTCCTCCATGCCCCTATAATTATTCATACACATTTCACAGGAAATGACTTGTAGGAATCAGACACGATAAGCTGCTTTACTAACAGTTAATTATATATGCATTCAACATCTTTATCTAAGCTAGTTCTTGCTCTGTTGTATGCACCTGGAAATAACTTCTGCTTGCTTCATCCACACTATTAGTTTTCCACACTTGCTTAGCTGAATCCCAATTTTAATTCTAAGGTTTTAATAGAATATAACTTCTTGTATGATGGGTCTGAATCTGTAACATCATATGTTCTTAAGAATTAAAGTTCTTGGCAGCAATCTTACTTCAGCAGAGTTGCTGAAATAAAAGGTGGGGAGACAAAGTAGCACCAAAAGTGAGTAGGAATGTGAGTAGGAATGACCAAATTTGAGGGCACAAAATAGGAAATTAACTATTGGGCAGTTTTCTCATTGTATTTTTTGATCTGTTTGTGTTTTGTAATTTAATGTGGGCTTAAACCTAATAAGAAAAAAAAAGACTGAGACAAATGACGAGACACAAGATGAGTTCTTGATTGCATTGAATTCCTCATTTTGGTTTTTTTTTTGTTTTTTCCTCCAATGAAATATTGGCTCCTATTTCTGCTACAGAAATAGGCTTGTATGTTTATTTAAAATGGATTGATCTATAATTTTGGGAGAGGTTTGTTGTGTGTGATATCTGAAATCACCTTATAACAACACAGAACATACTCTATATATGGATGAAGTCTGACATTCTGAAAGTAAGCACTGGGATAAAAATACACTCGTTGCTTGTGTGGAAAAAATACTAGCACAAAGAGGGTGTTTACAGTAAAGGAAGATTAAAATTAAAATAAGCAAGATGAAACAACTGTTATAAACAGACGGCTGAACCAGTTGCATCTTCAGTAATCCATCTGCAGTTCTGAAGGGTGAACAGTGCTCCTTTTTTTCAGCACAGTCTAGACTGTGTCAAAAATGACAAATCTACTTGATTCAGCCTCAGACATGTCAGCTCAGCTAGGCAGCCCCCAACATGCAATTTTTCTTCATAAGGGTAAGACTAGGGTCTCGATTACTGTCACTGGAAGAGACATAAACACGTAGCTGCAGCACGTGCGCAGGCCTGGGCTCTGTGGCAGCAGAGGCCTGGACACCAGAGGTAAACCCTGAGGGATTTAAAAGGCAGAGATGCACTGCAGTCAAGTTCTTGCAGCCGAGCTCAGAGTTGCAGTGTGAGTCAACTGACTGCAGTGAAGTTCTTAAACCTCAAACTCTGAGCTTGAATATTGCAATGTGGCACTGCCAGTGATCAGTGAGAGGGTTTATTATCCGGGGGCATCTTCCTTTTTTTCCCTCAGTAGCACCGTCTACAGATTTGCCTCTGCACAGAGGAGCAGAAACTCCTCAGACCAGTCACAGTTCATCTCTTACTTTGTAGCTAGGCTCAAGGAAAAGTCTGACACACAAGCAGCTATTGCAGCTATTGACGTGGCTCCCTGTTAGAGGCAGGGGCTCCTTGCAAAGCAAAGGCACGCAGATGCCAACGAGCATTCAAACCTGGCCTCCCAGCTATCGGCACTGACAGCCTGGAAGCGTGACGCGACCCAAGGGCCTCATGCAATTTGTTCCATTCTTCAAAGAAAAACCTACATTATTTGTGTCAGAAAGAGGAAAGAGACGGAAAGAGACAGATAAAATCGTACAGGCTAGTCGTTAGGGCAACTGGGTGGGGAAGAGATTTAATCTCTCTCACTGCTTTGAAGACCCTTCATGAGTACTACAAGGGCATAAATTCTATAGGAATCATCTTCTGCCTGATTGCATTTCATTACTGAACTATTTAACTGATAAGACAACAAATAATTCGCGTATATAACAAGCTGGAATTTTTAATGTTATGTACGACCTCTATTTTTTTTCAAATCACTCAGAATGCTATGATTACAATTGCATGTATAAAATGCATGCACACATAGACTCTGTACACAAATTGTGCCCTTTTGTCCTTTAAACACATGTAGAACTAATTAGTTATCAAGAGTCACAGCACTGTCTCATTTCCAATTTAAAGTTTTAAATAGTTTTGAAATTGAAAATTTGTACATTTAATGCTAATCTTGTTGTAAGAATTGGTTACAGTCCAAATATATGTTGCACAATTAAAATCCTTCCTACCACCACCTCTGTCTGAGTAAAGTAACTTATTAAGAATCTACTGACTTCAGTAGCTTTGTCATTGGCTTATACACAGGCAAAACAGACACAAAAGTGCAAAATTCATGTATCGATATGAAAAGGGAGGAGGAAAAAAAAAAAAAAGCCTGAAGTTAAAACTTGACTTTTGCTAAGTTTAATATTGCCCTCTTCTGGTTTGAATGTCCAAAGACAAAAATCGCACACAAAGACACTGATAAACTGATAATATATTTACAAGAAAGTCACTAATTCTGGTATTAGAATTTGATGTTAAAATCTTAATAAAGTAGAAAAATACATACTGATGATCTTTAAAAAAAATAGGTGTTTTTTAGAAGTTTTAGCTGTTCTGCTTTAAAATGATTGACTGCAAAAACAAAAGAGGTCAGAAAGCAGGAAGGAGATACTGCTATAATAATGATGGTATCTATAGAAGCCTTTGTTTTCATGGTAACAGAAGAATTCTTACATTTCTCTCAACTAGGCTAATATTACTGTCGCTAAAACAAAAATACATACCCAAGTTACTACTAATGTATAGTATTAAACAATAAGAAAGAAATAAAGCCAGGTAATTTTAAATAGATATAATCCCAGCCAAGGAACAAACATTCTATAAAAAGAGGTGTCGGGTCTCATAAGAAATTTGTTTAAGCATTGCTGTAAAGTTGTCAACCTGGACAAAATGTGATCATTGTACTAAGGATAAATATTTGCAGAAAAACTAGATGAACATATTTTGAAGTGTCTTTCTAATAACAGAGTAGTTAACTTTTTTTTTTTTTTTTTTTTGTGATGAAATGTATCATTTTAAAAATTATCCTTTAATCAGTTTCTGGATATTTCTTTAGTAAAAAAATAGCTGTTGTACATCAGTGTCAAGAAAATATACCCTAAAGTAAAACCAAAACTCCTCTTGTCTCTTTCATTAACCTCTTATTTCTGAATTGTGAATTTGTAGTGACATTTTTGTTTGACTTCAGACACAAATTAACAACATTTCTTTGATTCCAGATATATTAAAACTGTGTCTTGCTTTATAGCAATTTATTTAAAATTCTAAAAAAGGTACTTGGGATAAATAATTCTATTTTGTGAAGACCTGAAACAATTCACATTGGTAACTGTTTCATACTACAGTGAGAATTTTCCAGAGTTCTGATAAGAAAAAAAAAATTAAATACATTTATATTAAAAAAAGACTCAGGGCACAAAGTTGTATTTTTCTTTCATAAAATATTTCCAATCACAATCAGTTTGGTTAGTTTGAGCAGAATTCTCTAAATCCAAGAGAATAAACTGGAAGAGCAAACTGGAAAATCTGGAAAAGGAAGGAGAGGAAAGCGACCCTGCAGGTGATGTTGAGAAGGATGGAGGAGTGCTCACATCCTCCTACACATGCCAAACAGCCTCCAGGTACAACATAGGTTTCGTAGACAATAGTTACTTCAAAAAAAAATATGATGATGCATTCAAAGATGAAGCAAAAGACCAACTCAGAATTCTGACTAAAATCTCCAGATCTATTCAATAATGAGCCCAAGTGCATTATTCTAATGAGACTCGCACATTCTAATGAGATCCTCTTCTCCAAGTGCTTTGCTCTTGAATTAACTCTGGTTACAAGATCACAGGAATCAACCCAACCCACTGTGTCTCTTTCACAGTGGCCCTATTTCAGCAAAAACTACTGTAATGTAGCTTCAAGTACACCAACTTCCCAACAACAGATATATCTTATCATTGCATCTAATCAGTTATTAGCATTTAACTCTCCTAAAACAGATGTGAAATAGGTGACCACAATTGCTATGCAGCAGTGATATTAGCTTTCCTAAGAGTCTTATCTGAAGTCGGTCTGTGGCTGACGGATAAAGGGCAGGTGATGGCCACTGGCAGTGGTGACCAAAGGTTGCAGCTGGCACTGTGTGTATGCACATTAAGTGTGTTTCTAAAAGCTCTCATTGCAAATTTTTTAACTGAAATCTTTCCTCACTTTCACAAAGGAGAAGGCCATCAGCTCAAGAGGAGGTAGCAAGGTGACTATTTTTTTCATTTCATTGCTGCATTGTTGACCTTCACTCATCATACACATACTGTTGAAGCCAGCGATTTCTCACAAAAAGTCTTGTGGTTTTCTGGAATAGTAGGTGAATACATATAGGAGTCCATCACAAACTCCAGATGAGTACCAGACACATCCTTTCTTGTAGGAGGTACTGGCTGCTACACAGATCTGATAATTTCTTAGTGTGATTTTACTTATACTGCCCTGCAAAAACTGTCATGAAAGGCGGCACTATCACATCTATGTTGTTGTTCCCTTACTTTGTTCTTTTGGGCTCTGTTACCCATGCACTACTTCCTTAGTTTTTCCCTCAATCCTTTCACAGTTGGCTTCAGATAGAAGCTGATCAGAACTTTAGATTTTTGGACTCTAGCCTTGGAGTCAGCAAAACTAGATCGCTCCAGCTTTCTATCTTTTGCAACAATTGTTGGCAGCTCTTGGAATCAGGTACTGATCTTGTATGGGGATGCTAAGAGCACATCCAGCAAGACGAGCTTTTCAAGGTACTCTGTAGACTACAGCAACATAAGCAAACACATTGATGCCACCAGGCCTTCAGTATAGTGGCTAAATGTTCAATAACATCCTCTTAAACTCTACACATTTAATTATTCCCACGTTCATTTGGTTTTAAGTCTAGTACCACTCAATATGCCTATGCACAGGACAACTTGCTTAGCTGTCTACTTTTTTTCCTATCTCATAAACTCATTTTCCTCTTCTTTGATCGTCTTTTCTCTTCAAAGATAAGGGAAACTTGACTGCCTGCCCAGACTTCCACTTGCTCTTCTGCCTTTCTTGAAAGATTAAAAAAAAAAAGGGAAGGGGAGGAGATGGAAGCTTGAAAGCAGAATTTCAATGTTTCTCTAGGGCAACACAAAGTTAGGGTAAGGCAACAGGTTGGAGGAGCATAGGATGAAGTAAAACCCACTCTCATGAAGTCAGAGATAAGTTCAGCTGTCAGAAGTATGACAGAGAGACTCAGAGCTCGTAGCCTCAAGTGTGGCAGAAGGGAAGCAAATGAAGAATGGGAAAAGATGAAAGAACATTCAGCTTTAAAAAAAAAAAATCACTAGCAGTAATGGGATCAACCTCTTTGGATCCCTGTAGCCTGTTCCTAAACACTACTGCAGAAGACAGCCTCTTACCTTTCCTGAAGTAGCTTTGACTTCCCAAGTACTTAGGTACTTTCAAATCTAAATCCATGCTCAATTAAGTACTACACCCTGCATATCACCTGCTCAGGAACAGTGCTGAATCTGATCAGCTGTCAAAGAATAGTGACACTGGTGTAGCATATTGAAGATTTCAGTTTAGTTATAAGCAATATCTAGTTTGCTTAGAGTTTGTTCCAGTTAAACAACTCTGCTTGAATGGATGAGATTCCCAGTTGCATTACAAAAGTGTTCAGGTTCTACTTAGGCATCTGCAAATGAAGAAACTTATAACTATAACAAGATTTTCCTAGCCCCAGTGGTCTATTTTCCCAGCCAGCCCAAGATGGCTTAAAGAGCATGCATGAAATCTGTTCAGTGCTCTTTTGAGCCTTATTTATTGGTTACCAGTCTTTAGGAACCTTCAAAGTAAAGCTCTACATAAATCCTCCTCTAGTCATGCCTTGGGGCTTCCGGGCTTTCTTCCAGACGCCCTGCAGAGGAGGTCAGCAAAGAATCTGAGTATCTAAATAGAAATTACACCACATTCATATATCTTCAATGCCTCAATTTATTGCCTCAAGCAACTTCCTGCATTGCATCCATACCTTTTCTTTTTGGGAAACTAACCTGTGGTTTCCAGCATAATTCATGAAATCTCTTGTATAAGAAAACAATTAGACTTTGCAACAATATGCGAACAAATTCTCTGGTCTATGGTAGGAAATACAAGCTGACTATGGTAATTCTGGAAGCAGAGAAAGTGGCAGCTCTGCCTATATGAGATCTCTATGCTAAGAGTTTAATATACAGTGCTTTGGGAACAGCTTTATTTGAGCAGCATATATTTGAAATAACTGTATTACCCATTCCTGTCTTTGCTACTTGGGCATAATAGAGCTTTTTAAAACCATGCCAATAAAACCTTCTTACCTTTTCCATATGCGCCTGATATAAATGCACTAAATATAAACATATTGCTTTCCTTTCTCCCTTTTCCATCTTGATTAGCAGAAAGGGCTTTGACAGCAGCGACACATGCATCCAAGCTTCGATATTATCTGATTAAGGTTAACAAATGTGTGTGATAGGAAGCTGATTTACACCCCCCTGCAGCTAGATTGCATGGAGCACTTTGTGTGTGTGCCAGGTCTCCTCTTTGTCAAGCCCCTAGCCTGGCAAGCCAGAAGAGGAGCAGTGAAGGTTTGGAAGTAGAGGTGTGCTAAACAGTCCGAATTGTGAAATATAGTGTAAAAAAGCAAAGGAAGATTACTGTTTTATTGGGGCATTGCAACTTGTGCTTCTGGAGAAGAATGATGCAGGAATCAATCCCAAGGGTTTTGCATGCCTCCTACGAGCCACAAGTCCTCCTCTTGACCTCTATTCACAGCCCAACCTCTTTGAAGTGGATCACTCAACCATTTTACTCAATTTTACTTCTCAATTTTACTGTTTAAGAGGAGGGTTTTCTGTTTGCTTTTTTTTTTATACACACACACACATATATATATATATATGCAACAGCAAAAGAAGACCTAGTCTCAAATTCAACCATATACTTCTAAAGAGCTCATAAATTTAATTACAAGAGATGTCTCTGTGGATTGCCTGTTGCTCTTGTGCGTGCGTGTGTGCGCGCGCTTCTTGCAAGGTAGTTCTTGCCACATTTCATGCAAATAAGTTGTCATATATTATATAGTAATCTAATTTATACTGCTTTTCAGCCACTTGAGTAATAAATTAGAGATGGATTCACACAGAGGTCTGGTGCATCATTCCCATTTTGAAGTGATTGATTCCAAAACCAAGAACCTGACTCTAGTAATTAAGTATTAGTCATTCACCAGTTAACTTCTACTCAACTGCAACTCTGCCTTTGGCCACAGCAGAATCACTCAGTATAATTGGTGAACAGTTCAACAACTGTTATATAACAATTCACAAACGATGCTAAAATCTATTGGAATACAGACCAGAAATTTGACTACACGAAATTTGGCCTGTGGGACCCAAATCAGTAGCTCAGAAAACACCAAAGAGGTAGACTAAGATTCCTGGCAGAGATTCCCTGGTGCGAGTCAGTCCCAGATAGGAGGTTCCTATATAACTCTAATAGCACCACCATCAGACCTGTCAGTGAAGGTTACATCCTAAAACCTCTTCAGAAATATAGTCAATTGTGGCACCAAAGACAGAAGTCAGTTCTACTGAATACTGTAAGGTATTCAGCTAATACTAGATGTGCTCTGTGGGACTCTAACCCTCACAAAACATGTGAATTGTAGCTCTGCAAGTTTGTCAGTCTTTTTAAGCTCAAAAGGAGTTAATTGGCAACATATTGCGAACACAGCCCATTTGAACAAATGACCCCACATTAGCATTTTCAGGTCTTTATTGCTTAGCTTTATTACATAAAATATTTCCTCCTTTCCACCTGGAAATATATGATAAGCACTGCTTAATCTCTTTATTATAACAATGGCTTATTGCAAATGGAAGCTTTCTCACATGATGACATGATTTAGGATGTTCTGCTGGGAGTGCTATTCAATACCCAAATGGTTGTCCAATTAAGAATACTAAGAACTTCTTGCATCAGTTCAGACTCTGGCAAGGCACCTTACACAACTACTAGGAACCTAGAACTGTGCATTATAGAAAAGAAACACGAAAGAAACAAAAATAAAATGGTAATAGAAACAGGATTCAGGAAAGAACAGCAAATGAAGTTAATTTTCCAAATACTTTCTTACCAAAATGATACAACTCAGAGTCTCATTTCTCTATTTCTCAGTCTTGCATTATGTTATGTGAAAATTATGTTATGTAAAGATAACAGAGGAAAAAAAAGCAATTTTCTTGCTTTCATAACACAAAACATCTCAAAATATTTTCTTCTATACTGGGAATTCCAGATTGGCACCTCTGCCATAAAGGAAGGTATTTTTCCAAAAGTCAAAGCAATTTGAAACAAGAAATTACACTGAAACATGCTAGGAACTCTGAACTGAAGCATTTATTGTTGTAATTCATGTTTGTTAAAGTCTTTTTAAAATGTCACCACTAGAAGCTAAATATTATCTTCTGTTATATCTGTAAATGCTGTAATACTTTTAACCAGAAAACATATTAAGAAAAGTGAAATTAGTCTTTTTCCAAAGACCATCTTGACAAACCTAAGTCCCTTTCTGCAAGCAGATCAAGATATTCTAATGTTTACCTTTATTGAACAATGCATACATTTATCAAAAAAAGTTCTTAACAATAGGTATTTTTGCTTACTTAAAGAATAAAGCTGAGATATGAAAACAAGTACTAAGCAGAAAAAATACTAGCTATAAGAAGTAAAGTATTTGTAATCCAGTGCTTCCTACACTTACACAAAGTTGTGATATCCATAGATGTGCCAGAGGGCCTGGTAAGGAGGTAATCTTATCCTAGAATTCCAAATCCACCTAGAACAGCAAACTGCCTCTGTCTTTCTCCCTCCTGGTACCAATTTTGCTTCCTCCTTTATTGTCCCATATATATATTTCTCACAAATCTATTGATTGTTCACCTGTCTTTAAAGAGCATTCCAAAGACAAAGTCATGCTTATATTTATGAAAAACATCTATTATTCTTAAAAAGTCCAGAGATGTAACTATTTTATTTCTTTTTTTAAAATTTAAGATTCTGCTAGTTACTTACATTGTAACTTCTAGATGTAATGCAAAACAGCTGCAATTTCCTTTTCTCCATCTCTTAATTTTTCTCTCACATAGAACATGGAGAGAATCACACTTCATCAAAATAACACATTCCTTGTGATAGAGAGAAACAGAGAAATAAGAAGTAGTATTTCTTCACCTCAAACAACTTGAAAGCATAAAACAAACATAGTACAACTGTAAAATTCTTCATATAAGGTTCCTTATTAAGATTTCAATAGCAAAGAAGAGCTTTTATAGATGCAAAAATAATAAGAACAAAACAAAACAAACATGGGAGGAATAGCTACGTTAAAAGGCAGCCACTATCTAATCCAAGGTTCTCTTTAATGTAGCATGTCCAGCAGAGACGTACTATCATGTGGCTGCTCTAACTAGGGTTCAGTTGATGAGAAAGAAGTGACGGACCCAGAAGAGCAGCTCTACTTGACAATACAAAGGCAAGGCTGCTGAAAGAACTTCAGACAGAAGAGTCATCAGCAACACAGTTCCCCAAAACAAACCTAAAGCTTTCTGTAAATAAGAATGCACAGACTACACCAGCCATTGCTGAAACCCAGCACCTCAAGCACTGTCATGAAATCCCTGCTCCATATACAGGACATAGTGTATCATATAAAGTGAATTATACCAATTAAAATTAAACCAAACATTGGTAGCTAAACCAAAAAAAAAAAAAAATCAGTGTATAATTCTGCTTAAGTCAATGGGACACAACAAAAGCAGAGCAGGGAGCAAAGATGAAAGACATCCTCAGAGCTTTGCCACACCAAAACTGTCCAATGGGAACTGATTAGTTCTCATTTAAATTGGATTGTGCAAATCTTTTCCTTCGCCTCTGTTTGTATAAATTCATACTCTTATTTTCTTCTGAATTTAGAGAGGTAAAAATATAGAGAGCAAAAAAGGCCCAAACAAAATAAACAAACCCACCAAGCGAAGCCAGTACTGTATTATTTTATGCTTGAACCATGCATTTCCGTACTCTTGCTGCAACATCACTAACTCACCTTTCAAATTAATTACAAGTGGCAGGTACCCAAAAGCAAATAAATATTACTTAGTTCATAACATTTTTTGCATAATTGTCTCAGTATTTTTAACCTTTTTCCATGTAGCTGCTTACCTCATCACAGATATGCATGTATTATACACCATTTGCTTAGACAGCGTTTCACATAGACTATTTTTTAGTTTCATTAGAGCTGAAAGACTTTTTGTTTAACACTGCTTTACATTTGTTACCAGATATGTGAAATTTCCACTTCTCTGTAGCATTATTCCAAATGTGTCTAAATCGATTTTTGCACCATTGTTTTAACTACAGATTCTTCTGTACAAAGAACTTGAATGCAAAATACTGGTGCTGAACTTAAAGAGGTGTTCTACGGAACCAAAATGCAAAATTTGGAACCTGACTGGTCATTTGAGCAAAACTTAACCCGTCCAATAGTTGCACTGTGCTTCTTCACTAGTTTATCTACCTCCTACCACCAGGTTAGCAGAAATAGCATGTTTTGTGAGAGGAAGACACATTCCCCTTTTTCCCCTTTCTTCCTTTTGCTCATCTGCAGAGTCATCCTGTCAAAAAGATTTTGGACTCTGATTTCCTATTTTCTAAGTACTTTTCCAATAATTTTCATGACATATGTGATTCTAGTGGGAATGAAGGCAAGTATGTGTTTTCGCTGTGCTTAAAATCTTAAATATTAAGTCCATGATGTACATTTTCCGCCTTATTTTAGTTTAGCTAGAAATAGCTCCCTTCCCCCCAACCTGGAAGAATTGCAGCCATGAAGTGCTCATTATTCAATATGCAATTTTAGAAAGGAAACACAGCCCCTAAGAAAGATGACAGCTCCGCTGCAGTTTGGCATCAGGCCCAGCCTTCAAAAAAATGCAACTAGTCAGGAGGAACAGCAGAAGCAATTTTCCATTTTCAAAAGGGAAAGGCATTTTTCCAAAAGAGGCACCTTTAAAAAGAATCAAAGTGAACGTTGGATCTGGCCTCAGGCACTGTAACATCTTCCTTAGCAGTAATAATCTCCTAGATAGACAATTCAGCCCACAGACCTCAGAAGAGCAGCCAGGAAAAGAGCATCTACTTTACAAAATTAGGAGGGAGGTCTTAGAGGTGGCCTCCGGAGAAAAGGCCACTGCTGCTCACAATTTCAGAAGGGAAGAGGAGAGTTTTTGTGACACGTTAGTTCATCTGGAACCAGCTGTCATGGAGTTACAAGAAGGAGCAGAGGGCTGATGCCAAAGAGCAGCAAAGGACAGCAGACAAGAACAGGCTTTCCTTAGAAAGAAACTGTTCTGTCACATCATCAGGGCAAGTCCTTCTATCATAGCAAAACAGCAATCGCAGCAACCATTGCACAAAAGTGCTGGAGATGGGGCTGCCACATTTCTGCTCTGCTTCCGCTTGCCCTAAAGTCCCTAATAAAGACATCACTCCAGTGAAACCATCTATCAACTGCAACTCCATGGGAGAGCAAAATGCACAGGTTGTACTCTGCTTTGACATTACCATAGACTCTTTGACCAAACTTTTCTGTCATTCCTATTTTTGTGCCTATGGATACTTAAGTACATATTCATTTTTTTCCAGTGCAACGCCTGCTGCTGTTTAAGCTCTCACCCCAATTCGACAAAAAGGTCTGCTTAAAGCCAGTTTACAGGGAAGCTTCTCAGATGATTTTATGGGACCATTTACACTTTCTACCTTTGGCAAAGGGCTTGGGTATGAGAAATTATTAAAATAGGTGTGCAAGTGTAAATTATAGATGTGGAACAAACACACGAAAATGAAGATGGCATTTAGCACAAACAGATCATGTCCAAGAGGAAGACAATCATCATCTGGATTAAACTGAGGAACTACAGGGAGGCTTTTGAAATAAAGGAGTCACCTAGAAAAGGCAGAATAAATAAGCAGAAGAATTTTTAATAATTTAATAATTTGCTGTATTTTTTATACTGATTGTATAATTCACTGTTTATCTGTTGATTATGTGTTGTTAATAAAACAGCAAATGACTAGTTAAGAAGTTGAGAATGAATTGCAGAAGCAGGAGGAGGTAATAAATCAGAGGCTGTCAAAAAAAAGAAAACATGATAAAGTACTGGAAAAACAGCAGGACATATTCTGGAGTATTGAAACAAAGAAGACAAAGTCAACAAAAATATTCCTGTAATCCTTGCTTACCTCAATGACTTAAAAAGAACTTTTGCAGAAATTTAGTCAGTTACTTCTGCCTTGAAGATAAATTTCATCTAAAGAATTTCAAGCTATTCTTTGTTCTCCCTGGAGAGCAGGACAACAATGTACTATGGTCCCAGGTAGAGCACAACTGCCTGGATGATCATGCTGAGGACCTGCTATATCCAGTTGAAAACCACCTTGCAGATTCTCTAATTAGATTTGCAGGTACTTCCATTTTAAGAGAGAATTGTTTACCTGAAAAGGGGAATCAAGAAAGCAAAATTGAAACATTACAAAAACAGACAAAAATAACTCCACCACACACATCCCAACACATACATGTATAACACGTTCTACTATCACAAAGCTTTACTAGTTAAGTCTAATAGATAAAGATTATTGCTTTATCTCCCTGTGTGCCACAACAATGTCTAATTGCTTATTTTCCACTAGTCTCAGAATGCATGACTCTCCTGTAAGAGCTGTTAAATGGAAATAGTGGCATAAGTAAACCAAGAATACTTAATTTTTTTAAAAAAATCTTTTTTACTTTGGGATAAATATAAACTTTGCCTCAAAACAATCAAAGCATATCTACTCTATATTTTCTATGAGAAGGTTGGTTCAGAAATCACTGCTGAATGTTGCAAAATTTCAGCTAAAATACATACAGAAATACCTTACTAAGCACAGAAACACACTGTCAGTCAACAATTTTAAGTTACTTCAAGAGTATGCATGTTCTTTTCAAACTTCTATGAAAAGGGTAGATCAAATTTTCAAAATGAATGTATTATTCTGCTTCAAGTATGGTCCTTTTATACAAAAAAAAAGTCTGTAATCATTTCATAGGGATTGAAATCTTCAGGAAAGCAGCTGTTCCAGCATGCAGGCCGTAGATACCAAATATCCAAGTTTTTCACTAGACTAACATGATTACTGGGAAAGCAACCCTGTATTCCAATAACTAGAAATGCTTGTTCTTAAGTCTTAACATCCTAAGCGTGGAAATGAGATGAACCTGTAAACAGTTTGGGGAAAAACAGCATGAAACCCACTTACAAACTTTCAATGTAACATAATTCAAGAGTCTGTATCACTATACACATGAACTGCACAAAGTCTGTAGCTACCTAAACAGTTTTCACAGCCCCAGTCGGGCCAACAGGCTTTACTGGTCCTGCTCGGCCTCCTCACCCCAGGGCTCTCACATGGCCATTGTTCCCTTCAGTAGGCCTGACCCAGCTCTGCAGGTTGACTTTATCGCTTCATCTTGGACCTGCCTCATCACCACTAACCTGCTTGACAACCTGGGCTCAGGGTTGATGCCCGCTGCCATCTCCCAGGGACAGCCAAATGGGCTCAGACCTGCTGGCCACTTATTGCCCCTTGCTGCCCGGCCCTCGTTGTGTCCTGGCTTTAGTAGCCTCTGCCCACGAGAAGTCATACGTGTTTCAGTGATAACCACGCTGAAGGCACATGCTGGATTGTTGAAAACAAACCCTTCCTTAATCTGCTTCCACATGTTATATATAACAAGGAACTAGGTAATAAGCGGTCGATTGACACAACAATATGCTATAAATGACAGCCCATAAAGCTCTACGATCCAAAACACATAAGTCTCAAAGGAGTATTGTAGCTAGAGCTACACATTTGTCCTCTAATTATTTAGAACAGTTAAGAGTGGCTGATATGAAGCTCCAGTTTATCATTTGCAAGCTCCTCTATGAATCCTCTTCACCAAGAGGCCTGATTTAGGATGCACAGCAGCTCATTTGGGGAAGAACACAGCAGAGAAGGAGATCCTCAATGGTGTGGCAGAGAACAATACATTTAATCTCAGTACTATTGATGCATTATTACTGAAGCCACAAAACAGTGTCATATTCATCCTTGGAGGGAAAGATTATCTATTAGCAGCTTAACATCTCATTCTGTCCTCACTCGGTGATGATTTAAAAATAAATGCTCAAAAGACAGAGACATATTAGTATAAAAGACAAGTGCACAGCCTTTGATCCTAATTTTAAAAATCTCAGTTCTTATGATGGAGATGTCAGGTCTCATAATCCATACTCCTACTGGTAGGAAGAAAGATGAAAAAAGAGATACAAAAATTCAAAAAGCCTAATTTGGGGAATTATCTACTATTGCCTGTATTCACAGAATCACAGAATCTACAAGGTTGGAAGGGACCTCTAGAGATCATCTGGTCCAACCTTCCTGCTCCAGCGGGC
>JAUBOD010000613.1:2362963-2373463 GCA_032353885.1 Nothura maculosa | reverse complement strand
TGTTCCACTGCTCTGTCACCCTCACAGTAAAGAAGTTCCCCCTCACCTGCAGGTGGAACCTCCTGTGCTTCAGCTTCCACCCATTACCCCTTGTCCTATCACTGGCCACCACCGAAAAAAGCTTAGCCCCCTGTTGTCTTATACTTAGGCCAGACATTGTTCACTGCAACCTAATGTACCTTTGATTCAGTGCACGCAGTGCAGGTGAAAGTATCACCTTAAAATCATTGACCAATTCATCACAACAACCCCAAGCATAGGAAGTGTAATTTTTCTCTATTTTGGAGAAAACTTCAGGAGTCCAAAAACTTTTGGACTCCTGAAACTTGTTTATTTGCCTGAAGAACCACGGAAAAAGAACAAACAAGCTGGCAGGAGTTGGAGTAGAACAAAATATGCCAAGTTGTCCTTTAAATGCAAGACAATCAGCTTCTACTCCAGAACTATACAGAGCTGGAAGGTAAGAGAGAGGGGTTATCAAGTCCACAGCTGTGCTAGACTACTATGAGGTTTTGTGTTTGCTTGTTTTTTGAGGGTTTTTTTTTTTAGGGTGGCGGTGGTATAATATTGTACGCAATTTTCATGGCACACATCTTTCAGAAAATAAACATTTCACCCTCATCCTGCAGCTAGCAAGAGCTTATTTATTTACAACAGCAACAGTGAAAGCTGCTTCCTTCCCTCAACACTTGTCTCTCCTTGAGACCCATGGCTTTCCTTGAGAGGTCTTAAGGCCCCAAGGGCTCCAAGAGGTGATGCCACTTACTTTTGGCAATGTTTCCAATATTTTCAAGAGAAAGGAAACAGAAATCAAAAATGAGAAAAACTTAGCAAAGATAAGAGCTATTCCCTAATTAAGATGCTGCCTACAGAACCACAATAGCATTTTTACTGAACAACCATGGAAAAGGTACAAAGAGATTTTTTCTTCTGGATTTTCTGTATCAACCACAGTTCTCATTCTAGAGAACTGCAGAAAATTTGCAGCAATAGAGAGCTGGGCAATAAAAAGTGCATCTTACCAGCTAATCAAGAAAGGAAACCTCAAAGCCTCATTATTAAGTAAACTAGCTATTAAATCATGCAGAATCAAAAAAAAACTAGTTTCCCAGTTTTCTTGTTTCTTTTCAAACATGAAAAAGTAAGCAATGATGAGCAGGAAAAAGATATTTGTCCTGATAGCTTATCCTAAAGGATGCAACACCCCTGCCTTTTCCCCATCTTCCCCAACTCAGATAGACCACCCTCCCTGCCCTTTCAAACATCTAGAAATTACTTAAATACTTTGACAGTATAAATTATCAATCAAGGTTCAAGTGCTCCACACTGAAATTCAGGAATTACTGTTGCAAGCAAGTGTTGAAAAGGCAGCCAGGCTGATTCCATATCTCAGCTACCTAATAATGCAAGCAGAGACTGATGTATTCTGCTTATTGAGAAATGAAAAATGACTGCCTGATTTGCAGTGCTGAATATGATAACCCCTGAATTTGGGGTGAATGACACATTTTATCTTTTATGTGAGTACTACATGATTGATAGAAGCAACACAGAATGCAAATGTGGAAACTGTGCATTGCATAAAGTTTCAAGTAGAAATCCAAATTGACCCAAGCATGATCCACCTTAATTGTGACAGAATAGTGCTTTTAACATCTTGATGTTCTGGAAATTCTGTATTTCCTTTCTGTATCTGTTTTGGAGCTGATGTTATTGACGTTCTTAAAAGTAACACTGATATTACTCCGTTCCAACAACTAAATACATTTTCCTTCCATTCACAGGCGTACAAGAACTGCTGAAGATGGTACTTTTTTTTTTCCTGCACTTAAGATGATTTCTAGGCCTCAAAAATCATGCATACGCTTTGTGGACTGTATTATCATCTGTCATTTACACATAAATCAGTAACTGTTATACCAGTGACCATCAAGATAAAACCTTCACTGCAGCAGACTGCAATTTTCCCACAAATGATCAGATCCAACTTTTAAAGAGAGAAAAATAAAACGAGGACAAAAATCAGAACATTGTGATCTGGAGTATAAGCTCCCTTCAAATAATTAAGCATATAACAGAATTTGGAAATTAAGCCAATTCACCTATACAAGTGATAATTGATGCAGGAATTACACTTCGTAAGGGTGATTCTACCCAATTAGCTTGAAATACATTTTTTGCTGCTTAGAGACATAATCTAGATGCTTTCAAAAGCCCTTCCTCTTCACTAAACCTTAAAATCTACATATATCTATTTCCATCCAAGAGGTTAGTTTAAGAACACCTCCATTAATGTAATCTTGCTAAATATTGTCAGGTTAAACAAATTCAAACTTGTGTTTCTCGTTTAGCAATTCAGTTTTCAGGAAGTTTTTATTTAAAGTCTGAGTACAGGTACAGAAGAAAAGGGCTTTTGTTTTTGAGTTGCTTTAAAAGCATCCCATTTTTTAGTTTCTATACAGTCACCATTTTGATGATTTTCTTTTGCCAGAGACTGATATTGGATTTCCCCTGAACGGCAGGAGTTGAGTCCATGGGTTATTATTGCTGAGAAGATGTAGTTAAGCAATGTCAAGTATTATTTCTTTTCTTGCAGCAGAAAGAGTTGTCATGGAAAGGTAGGCATTAGATAGAAAACCCAATACTTTGCTTCACATGAACTTTCCAGAATGCTTAAGGATATGATGAAAAGATCTATCTCTTACGTGACACAGTGAGGAAGAACTACATTGTCTTCCCAGTTGTATTTCAAATATGGTGTCCATTAGAGATTTATTCTTGTTCATAACAACAAAAATTTCAAAATTTCAAAAAATTTCAAAACACATTGAGAAACTACTCAGTTACAAATTTTGTGATATGCAGGAATAGTAGATTTTTTATGAAAGTGTGTTTTAATTTGAATAATGACTTTATAATCAGAAAAACGGTTCAGCTTGAAATCATACTGCTTGTCTTCAAATTGGGAATTCAACTTTTAGAGTTCCTTTTTAGAGAATCTATATGACGTATTAGTTAGATACATTCAAAACTTCATACGCACTAAAGAAAAAGTATTATCCTTTCCTCCTAGAGATATATTTCAAAATTCCTATTAGTCTCTATGAATGCTCTGATGTTACCTGAGATAATAAGAAAGAAAAGAAATTAATCAGGGGCAGCAAAGCCTGATTAAAGAGTGGAGAAACAGGCCTTTTACTTAAGAAATCTTTGAACAGTAAGAGATTTCAAATTCTCTTTGGGGGAAAGGAGTAATACAGAATGTCTCATAAGACATAAGTTTAAAGGAGGAAGTCATAGTCCTAAAATTCCTCGTTCTTACTCTCTCTCAAAAACTCATTTATTTTCTATTTACTTCCAAATATAGTTTCATTCTCTCAAGGGAAAGACAAGATATCAATTAAAAAAAAAAAAAAAAGAAAAAGGGAAAAAGGGAAAAAAAAAGAAACAGTATAAAATGCAATACCCAGAGCCACACTACA
Organism: Nothura maculosa; assembly: GCA_032353885.1. NCBI lineage: Eukaryota > Metazoa > Chordata > Aves > Tinamiformes > Tinamidae > Nothura > Nothura maculosa. The sequence goes on along the minus strand of JAUBOD010000613.1, from coordinate 2,369,981 downwards.
AATTGTCATTATTCAATTATTTCTCCATAGGTAAGGAAAAAGCAAAGAAGTGTATGTGCTTTTTTCCCCCCAATCTATATACTTCCTTTAATTAATTTTATCATCAATTTGCCATAAAGACCATAGAATAAGGAGGCCAAGAAGCCTCAGGCTTCCCCACTAGTCACCAGATTAGATAAAATCAGAATGGGGATCAGCATGCTATCACATGTCTTAATCCTTGTCTTAAATGCAGCCCAATATTATACTTAGGAGGCTGAAATAGTTGTCTTTTTTTTTGGTTTCTTTGTTCACTAATTACTTTGGGTGCATGCCTGTGCATGTGTGTGTATTTTCTAAGTGTGAAATAGCAGAAAAAATAATTTTGACTAAGTGGCACTTTTCTGTGCTTCATGAAGTGCTTCATGAATTTCCAGTAGACAACATTTCAAACCATTAGTTCATGGAAATGCAGCCTTCCTTTCCAAGAAATGTAGCAAAGACCTACAATAAGCCAACAAAATTTCCAATAGATTTTATTGGGGAGGGAGGGAAGTATGAAGATAGCATTGGTTCTATTCAGAAATTAGGAAACTAGCACAGCAAGTTCATAAACATATTAATTCATATGCAAACAAGAATCAGAGAAGGTAATAAAATTTCCTTTGAGAGTGATCCTTTTTACAACCTAAAAAAAAAATGACACTTTTCCAAATATTTTTGAGAATCTTGACTAAAACGAGCAAATTCAGACCAAAAAAAGATATTTTTTCAGTGTCATGACATATACTGGCTTATTTCTATTGGTGGTAAAGTTTAGCTGATACATTCAATTGCTATTTTCCAGAAAATATATATTTGTTTATGTAACTAGTGGGCTATTGCTATGTCATTATATAATAGCATCTGGTGCAATAAAATGATATTCAATTACCTAATGTATTAAATAACTATTTTTCCTTCTCCATATTAACTTCATTTTCCTTTGTTGAGAGAGCACTCAGAACTAGTGATAGTATCAAATCTAACTAGATTTCTACACACATGGAAGAAACCAAATTTAGCTCATTTTTCACAAAACACTAGTTTTTTAGTAACTATTTGTGAAAAAGACCTCCTACTGGCCAAAGACTCACAGTAATGGATAAGACAGGCAGACACACATTTCTGGATGACTTTCTTCCCCAGGCTCTGGATTTTATCCACTCAGACCAACAGCAGAGTTTTCATAGACTCTAGATGAGGATCATAGTGGCAGTCAACAGAGACTGACCTAGGATGGGAGAAGTCTTTCAAATCTTTGTCTGAAGGAAGCACTTCTTTCGTGTCCATAGAGACATATAAGGTCAAAAACCCTGGTAGGTTTGGAATTGTAAGTTCAGGTCATCAGAATTAATGGCATATGCAGCCAGAAATCTGAATTATTCAGCACGATTACTACCAAGCATGTGTCAACATAATATCCTGAATGACACTAGATGAGGCAGTCATTCAGCATTATTCTCACTAACAAATTCACTGCCTTGAGGCCATGGATTTACAGAACCTAGGATACAGCATTAGCACAGATTTATAGTCACTCTTATAACCTTTAAGTCAGTGTTTTATTACAAAAATCTCTGTGGGGAGTGCTTATGGAAAATACAAAAAGCATTTAAGTACTTTTTCTAGGGAAAAAAGTCTCCACATATTGCTAAGGCATAAACAATATTCAAGCAACCCAAATTTAAATGAAAATACATCCATGTATTCCAGAGCTCTGGTATTATATCATAAAAAATGGGACAAGAGTTATTTTATTTTCTAATTTCCTCTTTCTAAATGCGGATTGTTTCCCTAAATCTCTGCTTTCAGTACTAAGCCCCAGCAACTCTGTCAGCACATTTATTGCTTCCATGATCATGCTGAGGTGGAGAGAGAAAAAGCAACATTTTTTCTTCTTTTCCCTCGAGATATTTTTGTCCATACCAAGAAGAATTAAATGCCATCTTCTAAAAGAAGTGTTTATTGGCAGCCAGGGAAAGTTCTTAGTACCCTGTGAATTGGCATGTACCATTTACTTGCCTTTAATCTCTTATTCCATGTTCCTTTACTAGCTCAACATGTCAAGGTGGACAGGCAGCAACACCCAAATATAAATCTTGCCAGTCACTACAATCCTATCTTTCTCAAACAAAAGAGTATCCTGCTGAATATTGAAGGGACCTCCTTTCATCTTTGTCTTGGGCCGTCAAAACAGAAAACTCACAAGCAAAAATTTATGGTTAACCTAAAAGAGGCAAGTTGCAAGAAAGGGTTCTCTTTTAGGATTATTTAAATCATAAAAAAACAACAGTGAAAGGCTTGTCAGATTCTGAATGCCAAATACAGAATAATTAGGATGCTCTCTCTCATAGATTTTGTTAAACTTCAGGAAGTTTTGAAAACTTTCATAGATAACCTAGGGGCAGAATATGAAATCTGTTCATGAATGTAAGATGGAAAAATACAAAAAATAACATGGATAGAAGGATTGCCACAAGATCAAACAGATTTGGTATACATATTGTAAAATCCTTCAAAAAAAATGGAGCTATCTCTTACAAAGTATAGTTTCTAAACTTCATGTGTGAAAAGTTAATGACTATAAAGAACACGAAAAATACTATTTTAAGATGGACAATTCCTGGCTTTTTTTGAGGGTGAAAGCTGTGAAAAAATAAAGACTGTAACCATTTCACTGTTGATCCATTATGAAGAAGTGAAAAAAAAGAAGAAAAAAGTTAAGGAATTAGTACAGTAATTGAATGAGTGAAGAAAAGGGAAGTAGGTGGGGAACCTCACTGAAAATGAAAAAAAAAAAAAAAAGGTGAAAGAGAAAAAGTCAAGAAAAAAAAGAAAAAAGCCTAAAAAGCAGAAAAGATCACTTTAGAGAAGTAGCAGTATCCATTAAGTGTCTTCGTCTCTAAGGACAGAGATAAAAGTCCATTTACAAGCACCAACATAACTAGTCAGTAAATGACTACTTGGAAAAAAATGTGGGAAAACACAAATCTATAAACAATGACAGTGAACCTCCTCAGCATACAAGTCTTGAACAAAACTCCAGGTATTTAATAGACATAAAGACAAAATATGTAGTGCCTCATACTAAAAAGAAACAACTATATCTTCTACTACTTATGATACTTGGGAATCAATTTTGTGAACTGTGTTTTTTTCTTAATTTTCTAAACTGTGGTTTCCTTATTTGCTTATTCACCCAAGTTTTTACATAGCTCTTGTTTCTTTCTAGAAATCAGGTCTTCACTTTGCTTAGCCAAGGAATCCAAACTTTTCCCAAACTTCATTCTTGAGATATATTGCATGTTCTCCTAAGCCTGTGTAACACTATTCATATTTCCTAAACACAGTCAAGTGGTTAGTCTGGTGACATCCAATAGACATCCAAGAGATCCCACTAGTGGCATCTCTTGGCAAGTCATTTCACCTTGATGATTACCTAACATCATCAGCTGCTTAAGTACCATGCAGATGAATAGACAGAGAAGGGATTAATATTTGCACAAACGTGAAAAGCAAGGAAAGAGTTCACAGGTTAGGTTAGACATACAGCTGTGGTGATGTTGGCTTTTGCTTAATTTGCTGTGATGAGACAAGATTGGAGTGAATAGCTTGTCATTCAGCCATGGTTCTGAATGAATTATTCAAAACTGTTTTATGTCAGGCATGCATTAACCGCACAGTGAGTCTTGTCAAAGGTCTCAAACCAGGGCTTTTGTGAGTGATTGGCTGAATCTGAGGCCTGAGGATAAACAGGCAGCGTAGGCCCAAGGGTAAACATTGGGAGTAGGACTGAGCGTTAACATAAAAGTACCACTGAGGGTCATCTAGTAGATTTCTACTAGAACTACTAGAAAGTACTAGACCACAGTAGATTCTGTGGTTTCTAGCTAATCAGCTTCCAGCTAATGATGAAGCTTCTTATTATCACACCCTAAGGATAGGTCCAAGCATCTGTTCTATTAAATCTCATCTCTTTCCGTGAAGAGTAGTCTTCAAGGTCACCTGCTTTTCATTATCATCTTTGATAATGCCTACTAACTCGGTTTTATCAGCAAGTCACATCATTATCACACTTCTGCTGAGGTCTGTCATTAAAATGCTAAATGATATTGGTCCCTAGCCTGATCCTTGGGGAACTTTACCTTTAATGGCCCTCCAGCCTTACAGTTTCCTTTAATGCCAATATACTTTCCTTTAACACGATTCTTGGGTCATTATCTATGAATCTATGTTCCAAGTTAAATTCACCAGTATGTCACTACAGGAAAAAAAAACTGAGGAAGTTTTAAGATTTTCACAATCTGTTGTCTAAAGAAATAACCCTTATAACAAAACATTTTGGTGATTTTTGAACATTCTACCTCTGGCAACTGCATGAGGATTTTTAATTCACTGCCCATTATTTCTGTATGTGTAGATTTTCTTAAGAGTTTGCATTAAGCTCTCCTGAAACTAAGGAAAGATTCAAGTTCTTACTGCTCTCTCCCCTACTAAGCATTGGAATATAAGAATGAATCTTTCTTAAAGTCCCAAACTCTCTGGAAAAATACACTTTCCTAAGCAAACAAACTAAAAAAAAAATGCCAAGAAGTGCTCCAATTCCTACTGTATGCTCTTCTCCTGAAATAAACCCTATCACTTCACAGAAGTATTATAAATTGCTGCATAAGTAAAATCACCTGTGACACTTGTGTCAGTATTCAAGCAAGGGAAAGCAAGTCTGGTTGAGTCAATTTGAAAATAGTTGAGGTCTGCTTCCACCTTAGATGAAGTGAATATTTAGGTTATAGCCTTTCATCCCACCCCTATTACAAGTCAGCTCCTATTTTCAGATAAAACTTGACCCTATCTTCAGACTTTGCTTTTGAATTTCTCATTCACCATCACTGAATGGCACAACAATTTCCTTCTCTTATTCCTTTGATTTGTAAAAGCTAAAGAACATTATACTTTCCCGCCTCGCCACGCACTGTATCTATATCATTCTTTTTTACTAAAAACAAATATGAAGACTTCCATATGTTTCTCACATTCAATAAATTTGAGGCACTGTCAGCTATCACATATGGAAAATAGGCTAGACAGAGATTTACCTGATACTAGATTTTCTGATTTTCATTTGAGAAGTTTAAGCCTCTCACCATTTCCCTATAACATAATTAGCAAGGACACTCAACAGCAGTATTACAGACATTTAATCAATATGCAAATCTCAACTAACACACAACACTTTTCTTAAGAGATCTCTTTACCTGATCCTTCTTAAAGTCATCTTAGTAAGAAAATAAGTATAGATATAGTGATCTAATATCTTTGCTTGAAAGTATATCTTTCTTTTGGCAAACCATCATATCACAAACCTGTAACACTGTCTCCAACAGCAGAACTCTGTTTTACAAAGGCTACTACTTTGCCAATAACAGTCACTTTAAAAATTTCTCCTCAGCACACGTCTCCAATTCCCCAAGAACTACAGGCAACAGGTAACAATTAAATAACAGGCTATGCCAACTAAAAATGCAAATAAGATTAGCAAACCAGCTTCTCAACATGTATTTCTCTCCAGGAACTTTCTTTCTTTTTAATAAAACTCTCAGCTTACTAATTTTGCCTGATGTCCACTACTGCTGATTTTTCTCTCAAACCCTCCAAATTCATACCCTTGCCAGAAAATGCAAGCCTCAGCACAGCTATCTATCCTTTTTTGTTTGCTTTAATAAATGGACAGGAGAAAAGCTACAGTCTGAGTGATTCTATCAATAGGAAACAGGCTCCAGAAACACCTACACCTTCAATATCAAGTACCCCAGCTGCAGATGAAGACAAGCAAGACCCATCAGGAGGCTTAGGCGGAACAGCTGAGCATGCAGGAGGTGCAAAGGCTCTGAAAGCTACCTCCTGCAAGGGTAGCTGTGACATCAGGAAGATTTGTTGTTTACAAAGGGCTTGAAACAGGGCTGCTGTAGAGGAGGTTCCAGGCTTGCCTAGTACTAGATTCTTATCTTTGCTGCTTCTGCACCAGTGGTGCAGATGAGGTGACCCAAAGTGCATTAAGAATAACTGCACAACTCTGAGCATGAGGGGTGGAGATGGGGTACAGTTGATGCCCCCTTCATCCTACCAAAAAGGGAGGAAGGTTCAGGACAAAGCAAACTCATCCAGCTGGTGTAGCAGTATGGCAGGGGGATCCTCTTTTCATAGAGTGAGGGGTGCTAAGCACAGGTGCAATGCTTTGAGCACCCTCCCACCATGGTTGAGGGTAGATATGATGGAGGATGGTTACCATAACCTGACAAGAAGTAAGGGGATAGCAAAAGGTGCTGCACATATGTTGAACGGGCGGGAGGGAACCAACTGGTGAGAAACTTATATTTCCCTTGTAAAAGCAGCATGACTTGAGCCCATCTCAAACAGCATGTAGTGTAGTGAACAAGCAAGAGGATGTAGAAGTTGGTGAGAGTTACAGAGCTATGGCCTCATGGATATTGCAGCTGCATGGTGGGATAGTTCTCATAACTGAAGTGCTGGAGGGGAGAGATGCAGCTAGCACTTCAGGAAAGACAGGATGGACCAGCACACATAGGTCACATTCCTAATAAAGGGATGGCTTGAATGCATGTAGCTTTGCCTTGGGGAGTTCATTAATTTATGTCATTTTCTTAACATTCCATCTCTAAGAATGTGCTTAGCAGTACAACAGCTAATATTTTAGATGTGCAGACCATGAGGTTAATTCTAGGTACCTAGCATCGCACGTAACCCTAAAGTCATTAGTAGATAAGGAAGAGTCATAAAGGTATTTGTCAATTGTTAGAGTAGGGACTGCAGACTATTATCACAGAATCTACAAGGTTGGAAGTGACCTCTAGAGATCATCTGATCCAACCTTCCCGCTGCAGCAGGGACACCTAGAGCAGGTGGCACAGGTCGGCATCCAGGCGGGTTTTGAAGACCTCCAGAGAAGGAGACTCCACAACCTCCCTGGGCAGCCTGT
>JAUBOD010000613.1:2350221-2362863 GCA_032353885.1 Nothura maculosa | reverse complement strand
CTCCAGAGAAGGAGACTCCACAACCTCCCTGGGCAGCCTGTTCCACTGCTCTGTCACCCTCACTGGAAAGAAGTTCCTCCTCACATGGAGATGGAACTGCCTGTGTTTCAACTTATTCCCATGGTGCACATGGTTCTACCATAGATAGAAATACCATATAACCACACAGCTCATGTCATTTCTTTTTGTTTCAACTTTCCTTAGACAGCTCCAGAGAATATATTTTGTTATGTAGGAAAGAATTTTGAGTCCTACATGAAGGGGAACATGTAACACTTGTTTCAAATGGAAGGGAAAAAAAAAGTAAAAATTGTTCCTTTCATCCTTTCACAGCAAAGATATTCACAACAGTCTGAAAACTGCTGTACATGTTAAATAACTGTCTGTTATAATGATGTCGCAATCATCATACATCTCCATTTTCTTCCCACTCTGTATAATTAGGCATAATTGCACATACATACGTTGGTGATTGAACTGCAGAATGGAAACATTTGCTGTTTGATTATCTTCCATGTTGCTGCACATAACATTTGAAATACTGCATTTTATCTGAACATTTTAAAACAGCCGAGCAAATAGCTCACAATTTCAAAGCTCAAGAGCTATTTTCTACAGTTGGCTTATCATTAAAGGTTGCCCATGCCAATTTCTCATTGTTTAGAACATTAAGTAGTTTCAAGAATTTAAGTGTAATTTCCCACTAATATGATCAGTAGTGACCATATATAGATAATAAGCTATATTTTAATTGACCAAACTAATAAAAGTTAGGCTTATTTGGCTCATATTTACAAAACTTTGCAAGATGATGTGCAATTTTATGGTTGTTAATCATATGAAACAGCACTCACTAATACTTGAGGCCACAAGATGGACTACGACTGTCAGAGCATTTAAGATTAATCCTTCTGTTTTATATGTGAAAAATAAGCAAAAATATATTTAAATTTTATACCTAAAACTGCACAACTACTGAGCATTAATCTGCTATTAAAATTTGGTGGTCCTAGTCTGGCTGCCTGCTTGGCTTGCTGTAAGTGTTGGGTGTGTTTGTTTTATTTCAGTTTACATATTTATTTTACACATTTATTATCAGAATTCATCAAACACATTCTCAACACAGCAATAAAATTCCAGCAGAAGCTAAGTAATCTCTCAAAGCAATTCAAAGCAACAGTTCTCGCTCCAAGAGCAACCATGACCCCCTAAAAGGCAGTTACAGGATGTGGCTGTGTTGCACATTAGAAAGGAGTTTGCAGCAGAGTACTCAAAATGACACATTATATAACTCATACTGAATGCTCTTCAGCACAGATAATGGCCAAACGAGGTTCAGCCTGAATAGTCCAATTCACACTATGCAAGCAAACTCTTTTCTAGCAAAGTATCCCACTGTTTTCATTCTTCTTTTGAGTGGAGGACAAAATCCTCCACAGAGGCACTCAATTCATTCTGACATGGTCAACCTGAGTCTGGTCACGCTTGTAAAGGCCTGTTGCCCCTGCTTTGTAACAAAAGCAAAACATTGTTTGGGGAGAAGAACTTCTGTGTTGCCATGGAATTCAACCATCACTCAAGACCAAAATTAGAATTTCCTTACACATATTCTGCAGCTTTAGAATATGCAAATATTAAGACTCAAAATAAATAAAGCATCTATCTCCAAAACTATTGCCACATTTGTTTGTGTGTGGTTATCACTACATTTACGTCACCACCAAATTTCAAAAATCTCCAGACTTACACAGCAGTGTTCTTGTTATTGAGTAATACCAAATGAGAAGATTCTAGAATCTCTTTTTGAAGACAAAAAAAAGTTATTACACTAGATCTTAGTTTTAGCTAATGTTTAATGAGCTTATTATAAACAAACAAACAAACTTTCACAAAGCCCTAATCATTTCACAGACCTGCTCTGGCCAACTGTTCTGGGCATAGGCTTGCAAAATGTGACCTGCTGAGCAGTCTCAAAATTATTCTATGCAGAAAAGCACTTTTATTACTGTGAGCCCCATTTTCAGATTAGAGGAAGGTAATATATGAAGGAAAAAAAGGAAAACATCACATAGCTGAGCTTGCAAGCAAAGTGGGTGCCAGAATTGGAAGAGCTCAACCTTTCGGCAGTCATGGAATCATAGAATTCTTAAGGTTGGAGGAGACTTCTAGATATCATCTAGTCCAAGCCCCCTGCACATGCAGGGTTACCTAGAGCATGTGGCACAGGTCTGCATCCAAACGGGTTTGGAAGATCTCCAGAGAAGGGAAGATCTCCAGAGAAGGAGACTCCTCAACCTCTAGTCAAGCTGCCGTATTTGAGGAGTATGGAAGTGCCATTGCGAACGTTCTGGATATGGCATTGTATGTCAAGTGGGGCCCATGCTGCATGGCCAATAGGAAAGACTTTTGCCTTGTTAAATTAAAAAGTTCAATATGTCCAAAGCAATATGATTAATGAAGCAGTAGGATACCAGTACCCCCTGCTAGCACTAATAAATTTGAGACCTCTGCAGCCTATTTCATATGAAGAGACATTGATCATAACTTGTCATCTTGTGAATACTTTAATATAAACTCTAGATTCATTACACTTTTACAGAAATTTAAATCAGCCTGGAGTGCAGACCTTCTCTATAATGAGCATGAAAATGCAGAGGGATTTTGATTATTGCTAGATATTGGTGACACAGGGGTCCACAGCTTAATAATAAGAGGGCTTGAAGCTATTATTGGGTTTCACTAATAAGATTAGGTTAGAGAACTCTTTAAGCACATACTACGACTTTTCTAAAATTCTGAAAGTAGGACAACTTGCCGTCTCATTAGCATCATAAGTCTGTTTTCGTGCCCTTTAAATTCTATAGGTCCATGTGATGAATAAAGTCTATTAAATACCTCTTCATTATATACAAACACTAGAGTTGTTACATACAAACACACACACACACACACACAAAAGGAAAAAAAAATTAACCTAATTTTGAGCTGATTCCAGCTATCAGTAACAATAATTTAGCAATCATGGTCCTGAGGCTAGAAAACAATTGTTGATACAAGTTTTTGGGACACCAGGAGGTCTTTGAGAGGAATTTTAATTCCTGTAAAGCAGCACACAAAAGAAGCAAACATTTATTTTTTCTAGAAAAGAATTTCCAGCATTTAAAGCCTATGGGATTTGCTGCACTTTTTAATGTTTCCACAACATTAATTCTATTAAAGCTTTCCATTTTATTCCGACACTTGAATTTAACAATCAAACAGCAAGGATGGGGCCTCTGGAGCTGTAAGGCAGAGCTGACTGCTGTGCACCTCAAAGCACTCAGCCCAAACTTGAGTTGTTGCACCCGCTCAGTTCCAGTGGGAAATTAGGACGTTCACATTTCCACATCCATCTCACATATGCATCAAGTCAAGAAAATTCCCAACACTCAAATGTGAATCAGCATGGGAGCTCATGGGACTGAAGCTAGAACAACTATTTTTAACATCATGTACTCAGAAATCTCAAAATCAGAGCTGGATAAAAAAAAATAAAAAAATAAGAAAAATTGAATAAATTTCTCTAAAAAAAGTCTACTTTGGAAGAAGCTGAATATTTTTAGGGACACATGAATTCCCCAGTAGTATCTGTTCTGGGCTGCTTACCTCAACCAGGTTGCTTGCTTGCCTTCTGCCTCAGGGTTTTAAGAATTTTTCAACAAGAGTTTCCCTTTCTGATCCTCTGTTCAGTTTGTAAATAAAACCCTGCCTCTGCTTCACATCAGGATTTCTTTCACACCACCCCAAGGAAAACAAGAATCATTTAAGTAGCCAAGTTGGGCAGCCATGACTAGGAAGTTCCTTTGGTACTCTGCAACTAAGGTAGAAATAAGAAAGTCCGAAGCATTCCTTTTTAACCTCACTTGTCAAGATAAAACTTAAGTTTCCAAATTTTGCCAACAGTGTGAGACAAAGGAACACTGGTGAAGACAGCCTAATAATAACGTACATCCAGTGCAACCCCAGTCAAAAAGGCAAGGAAGTTTTTAAGATATGTAAGTAAAGGAATAGAGAATGATACAGGGCAGCTCTGAAATGCCTCTGCAAAGACAATGATGTGCCTTGATTTAGTGCAACAAGAAAGAACCATCTCAATCAGAAACTAGAAAAATTCCAAGTGAAAAGGTAAGGACATTTTCCTCTTCTGCAGATAAGAACTGATATAGGAAATATATATAAAATAATACTTGACTTAGAAATAGTTGTGAGCTTTTCTTTCTTCCTCACAGTGCAGCAGTAGGTGGATTTCAAAGAAATTAAAGGAAGGCAATTTCAAAACCAAAAAGAATAAGATAAAGATGACCTGAGATTGTTATGCATTGTTAAAGAGATGACCAAAGTACAGAGCTTAAAAAATCAAGGAGTAGTTTGAACATTTACTTACATACTAGGAGTGTCTCAAGTTTAAATGATTGAAACAGGATTGAAAAAAGTTATTAAAAGGTTTTTAAAGCAGCCTCTAACTAGAAGAAACACACATGAAAGCCAATAATTGCATATATACATATATGTAAGACCAAAGAGTGGAAAGAGTATTTTTTTCTGTTTATTTCAAAATATTTAAACATAATACAAAAAGATCTACAAGTGCCAAGATATACATATGTAATATTCCTATTTTAGAATGTATTATATGGCCTTTATTAATGGCTGAATTCTAAAGAGTAGCAGCAAGTATAATTATTCAAGTTAGAGATGGGCCTGAAAGACAATCTTCAGTATCAAATCTGAACTTTCCCACTTCTTTTAAGACTAGAAGACAACATAGGATTACAGTGTGATTAATTCTTTGGTTAAAAAGCATATATCTGAGAGCATTTAAATTTTCCCAGAAATCAGTACTGCAAAATAGCCTCACTGATTGTAGATCTCTCAAAGGAAAATGCTTTAGTGCCCAGAACATTCCAGGAGATCAAATTCCACCGTTTAATTTGTTTCAGGCAATGAACAGACCAAGTTAAAACTCTTTGTCAAGAATTTTAACTAACACCTTTTTGTTACAGTCCCTTGTTGTATGTGCTCTTTCAGTGTTTGTTATTTATTTTTATGAGCTTGATTTCCAATGGGAGAAGTAACCACTTTTTATGCATCACTTTTTTATTTAACCACATTAAGTTCATCTACTTCCTCATCATCAGTTATTATTGTGAAGCCTTTGTGCAATATCATTGACCTTACTTAGGTAATAACCAAATGTGCAGATAAGTGAGCAAATATGAATGCATTAACTTGTCTTGATGAAGTATCATCTTTCATACAAGTGGCTTCTAAATATAATCTGAAAAGGTTTGAATTCTTGTATTCCAAATCTGACAAATTCATCTTTGTAATTCCCCAATTTACCATTTCTGATCAATGATTTCCAGAATACTCTTTAGAAACCTTTCAAATAAGCAGTTCATATGAATATTTCCTTCTAATTTCTTCCATTCCTTCCTTTTCTCACACTTTCTCTGTGCACTTAAATGGTAAATAGCAGTGAAGTGTTTATTTCATAGCTGGCAGATGTAGCAGTCTGGTCAAAATGACCCCATACAATCACTGTTTACATGCAAGAATAGCGAGTCTCAAATAGTATTTTGCCTCTTTGTATCTGAATAGAGTATCAAAAGTTATATTAGTCAATATTCTAAGTGTTCCTCAGTCAGCGTATGACAGAATACACTGTGTTTTAAAAACAACATTGGTTTATACAGTTTCCTTCCATATTTTTTCAAAAAAGTTTACCTGTATGAAATGCAGGAAAATGTAGACCATTTTGTAGTAATTTCAAACTCTGATTAAATCTGTGGATTATGTAACAGGGAAAAAAGTGAATAAGCCCTAAAGCTCACCTGAACAAGTCTTTTAGTCAAGACAAAGCATGACTTCACAGCAGCTAGTTTCTGTGCATTAACCCCATAGGCTGATGTCACAAATTAAATACAATTCCTGATTGTTTTGTACAAAGAAATTAAGTAAACTTTGAACATTCCTTCCCCATATATGATCATTTACATAACAGTGCACTGACACTATACTGTTAGAACAGAAAAGAAAATCTCATAGGCCTACCAAGAAAGTGGTCAAAAGAAGCCCAGGGCTCAAGTAGAAATATTATTTCTACAGAGGTAGCTCACAAGAAATATTGTGACCTACAAAGAAGTCTGACATAAGAACATCAATACCTAAACTGGCAGAAACATTATGAACATCACTGCATATACAGGAGTATATCATTTCCATAGCAGAAAAATAATACAATTAATATCTGCATCCTCCTGTAACTATAGCATTGATTTTGACACACATTTCAGTGAACTAAACCTTTAATTATTTTATTCAGACTTCTGTTTTCAAATTTAAATACGTTGTGGTATTTTACTCAATCTGGAGGTAGGAATTTGCCAGCATTTTCACTTTGAAAATGATTGCCATGGTCTGTTAGGAAAACTGAGATATCATTTATCATCTTGCTTCCCTCCCAGAGGGAAGGACTGTTTTGGATACATTTAAATGATAGTGAAGTTTTGCAAAAACATCCATCTGCAAAAGACCCCATCACCTGCCTGCACCATTAGCAATGATGAGACCATCCACCAATGGTCACTTCTTAAGGGGTTTTGGGCACCTCAGTCCCAGTAAGATAAATTCTGATCAGAGATATATGAAAATATATGTATATTTTTTACAGCGACAGTGATCAATCAATGAAACATATGGCCCAGAGAAGTTATGGTGTCTCCATCCCTAGAGATATTTAAAAGTAAAATAGATGCTATCCTGAATAATCTAACATAGTTTTCACATTTGTGATGCTCATCAACAGAGGTTGCACCTGTGCACTCACACATATTCCAGCCAATCTGATTTATTCTAGGAGTTCACAATTTTCCTACTTCCAAAGTTAGCCCTATAACCTACCTCCAGCCCCCACAAAATACACCTAAATTTGGCAGTTCTCCCATTTTTCTCATCCAATCTAACTAATGGAAACATCCAGCAGTTAAAAATTAATGAGGTTTTATAATATGAGAGTCAACTCCTTGTTTACTCTAAAAACTGTTATGTAAATATAAGTAAGGAATTTGGTTGTTTTTTATTTAATTCCCCACTTGTCAAAATGAGAATGTAGCACTATCCTGACTGACAACACACCACAAGGCCAGTATGTGAGCAATCATGGCACATGCTGTGCTCATTGAACATAACATTATTCGTGCAAGAAATATGCATAGAATTATACAGCTCCAGGAAAGGAAAGGAAAAATGCTAAACATATAAATGATCAAGAGTGAGACATTTCACCAAAGTCTACAGATATCTTAAAACATTGCAAATGACTAATATTAAACTACCTAGCCCAAAATTCATGTCTTTCATCTAATAAATATAACAAAATTATAGTGTTGATCTTCCCTGCTAATAGTTTACTCTGAAGAAGAAAAACTTGGCATAAAATACTTATTTCCGAAAAAAGCTGGATAAGCATGAGGTCATTTATTCATTAAAATTACAATCTTCTAGCATTCATTTTTACATACACTTTGCATATGTTATCTTACAGATATTTATACTTTATACAATTAACTGATTGCCCAGATGCAAAGGATAATTTTCATACTGATGTATGTAAATGTAGTCAAAAGGTACTTGAAAATACTATATTCTTCCTCATCCAAAATATGTATTTTGGACCTAAATCATTTCCATATAAACAGACTTGTGGGCCTGAGCTACATCTCGTGAAAGTCAACAAGATTCTGCCAGTATAGAAGAGCTGGGGTAAGGAAGTGAATCACACACACACGTACCTTAGAGAATCAGAACCTTATTTTTAACTTAGGTAAAAAAATGCATTTGAATCTGACAACAATATGAACTATATCAACCTTTCAAGGTCAAGAGGCCATATGCAGCATTGCTTGTTGGTGATGTAAAGCATTCATTCATTCATTCATGAATATGCAAGGATTTAGAAGTTTATTTTTACAGCTTCTTCACAGTTTAAGGATTTTCACTGTATTTTTTTAATAATCAAAACGCTGTCTTCATTTTAAGACATGCAACATGACAGCATAATCTTTTATTCCCTTAACAATCAAGATGGTGCTTGATATAACTTAAGTGAAAATTGGTTCCATAATGGAAAAATTTATCATAATTTTGTCAATATCATCCCTGAACAATTGCATTTAACTATACACATTAGTCTGTGCTGAATAGCGTTGGAAATTATATTTCAGTTACTGTGGATCTTTTCCTTTACTGATATAAGTGGTTATAGTCTCTGCATTTCTCTCTTATTCTTCTCCATATGGACAGGAGGAAAAAAGCTTATCTTCAAAGTAATGAATCTCACTTTTTCCCAAATTCCTCCTCAAGCCTACTCTTTTGCCAGTGACAGAGATCAGTCCATATTTTGAGCATCAACAGTGACACCCAATGGTCAACTCCAAATTATACTTTAAAGAACACGAGGAATATTTCATCAGTAGCTCAAATCAGTAGCTCAAAGTGAATCTTATGTGTACATATTCCTCACTATGATCTCATGATAAATATAACAAACTTACAATAGTAAATTAATTTGAATTTTGCTTTCATTTGGATCAATAACAACTGGTGATAAAAACAAGTAGCTAATAAAGGGAAGTAGCAGTTTAGGGATCTCATCGTATACTTGAAAAGATGATGAATTTGTAAAACTGCAAGACAGGATAGTTTTCCTCAAGGATGCAGAAACTTGGATAATCTAACTTCCTATAAGTTTAATGACTTTCTGGAGCATAAGGGAAAACCAGCCCACTGCACTCAGTGATGGACTAGACACCTACAGACTTCAACTGTTCTGTATAATTTAGAGAATAGTCTTCTAAAAATAGAAGTAATTACTACTTTCACATTACCACCTTTTGTCTTGAAGGACTGAATTCTGTACAGAGGAATAAGTAGTAGCACATGTGAAACAATGCATGATTCCCATAGTGAAAGTCATCTATGACAGCACACTGGTAGACTCCTAGAGGGTGCACAGCCTAAGGCAAAGGTACGTACCGAAAAACAAATCACAAGTGTTAGAGCTAGAGTCTCTCCTTCTCACAAGCATCAACTCAGCTGAAAATGTTTCAAAAGTATGCAGGAGAAAGCAAAGAGTGTCTCTCAGTTTTTCCAGTTAGAATTATACTGAACATATCCTGTGTATGTTAACTGATCGGAAATTTGGGGTAAGAATATGAGATTTGTTTTCATAATACAGTGTTTTGAATCAACACAGTGATTGCTAAACTGAAGTGTAAAATAAGTCATAGTAGGAAATTGTCACATTTCTTCCAATTGGTCTTCAGGTCTGAGCTTCTAAAAGCTGATACAAATTCCAGGATGGTCTCTTCTGATTTTTAACTGAAAGACATAGTCAGTAGATTTCCATTCAGCAATTTCTGCCCCCACCAATAGCTGCTGAGCAACATGAAGTTTAACATTGTAGGCATATTTTGAACTCCAGGGCAATGTAGCAATCAATTATTTAAGTTAATGTCTCAAAGAAAATTCAAGACTGAACACTGATTTGCAACTGCATTGCCATTTAAGTATGTGAATTATATATAGCAACACCCTCACTTGTAGAAGAGTACATACTTTTAAATTTATTATTGCTGCCCAAGTAATCGATTTCATATTTGTTCTCATATATCATGTAGATATATTAGACAGAACACTTATTAAAATCTTCCATTAGGATGAGGATATTTCAAACTTCACATGCTCTTTAAAGTACATTTTTCATATATTCAAGAGTCCACAGACCACAATATTCCTTTATTCTCTTCAAAGTAGACAAGTGGGTAATACAAGCTGCCCATTACTTTTTTTAAACTTTTGCTTAGAGGACTTATAAGGCAGTAAGTTATAAAGAAGAGTAGATCACTGTCAGTCCACACAAACCTATGGACCCATCCTGCCTGCCTTTATTCACATCTTGCAAGTATAAAAAGCATTTCAATTGCTTTCTGTGATTATATCAGAAGCAGTAAGCAGATTTGCTATGGGTCTTCAGCAGTAACAAATCCAAACGTATTCACATCTTATCCAAATCTGGAGTCTATTCAGCATTCAAGCATAATAGAATGTTTCTGCATCTCATAAGGCATTTTTAATCATGATATTTAATGAGAAGACATAAGATTCAAGTGCTTGATGCTAAAATGGTTGTTTCAAATAACAATAGAAATTATAGCCATAATGCTGGGTTCTTCATTAAAATAAATCTGTCTTTAAGAACAACTGATCTGAGCCATATAAAATCAGTGTTATTAGAAAAACACTAAAACAGGGTCTGTGCTAAAACATTAATAGCACGAATACCACCACCATTTCTGTTATTACTAACTCAAACAAGCTACATTCATTTCTAATGGTAATTCTGACCTGTTCAGTACAGTAGACATAAAATGCTGAGGACGATGCACCAGCTTTCCCTTGAAGATTAACTGCACCAAGCAAAGTGCTTTTGGGAAGAGACATTTCATATTACTGCTTAAACTGCTCAGTGAAATAGTCGGTAGCAGGCCAAGTTCCAACTGGGCCAAGCAACACCAGTTCAGTGTCAACAGTGGAGCTGGACCAAGCAAAGCCAATGACTACTTTTGACACCAGAGGAAAGCAATTTGCAGGAATTTCACACCATAAAGGAGCAGGGAGTTACCAGTCCAAAAAAAATTACATGATTAACTAGGCAAAACGAATCCACACAGACAAGGCACCATTCACCTCACAGATGGGAGGCTCCAGCTTGGCAAGGAGATGCACAGAGTCGGGCAGCAGGGACTCCATCATGACCCAGTGCCACATTCACCCATGCCAGGGCACACGGAACATCAAAGCAGGACGATGCCAGCAGCTCCATAGAGCCAGGCTGTCATCTTGCTCCAGCTCCATGGCTGCACGTGAAGACATCTTTTCCCATCACATCCGTTACACACCTTTCTCTGCCTTCATCTAAATCCTCTAGGTTTCACCATCTCAGGCATTTCCACAGCTGATATGTACTCCAAGTGATCAGGGGCAATACAAGGATGAAAACAAGGTTAAAATGGTGCTTTTTCTGTGAAGCCCATGACAAGACTTTTATACTGTTGTTGGCTTTTTCCTGAAAGAACTATACAGAGCTTCTCCTCACAGCTCTACGAACAGTTAACAGGGGGAGGGTAAGGCTGTAGAATAGAATATGCACTCCCACTAGAGATATGAACTATAAATCTACTGGGCAAGAATGTAAAATGTACATGTAAAATGTAAACCAGAAGAAATAATACAACCAGAGTATAGTATGTAATAATACATATGAGTAAAGCCAAAATCAAGCTGAAGAAAGTGTACTTCAGCGAGCATACAGACAGCACACTTAATTATTCTTGTGAATTACTCTTGTACTCTTGTCCTGTCTTTTGGCACTGCAATAAAATTTACTCACTTTTTTTCTTTGCTACTTCTAATTGCATTTCTACCCACAATTTTACAAAGTACCAGGTTTCTTAACATTTGAAAGGCGCATTGAGCAGAAAAAAAAGGAAAGATTTGCCCCCAGTTTTTACCAGAATGAAAATACAAAATATAAACTTACTTTCAGTTTCAGCATAGTGCTTCAGGTTTTGGTGCTCACATCCATGAACGGGCCTTTGCTCATGTAAATGTTTAGCTATCCAGTTATCCATGTTTGTATTTATTTGTACTTACATAATATTTTCACTACTGTTTCGTTGACTGAAAAGTGAAGCACGCAGTAAGTTGAGTAACAAGATAAGGTCAGGTGCAAAGAATCAAGGTGCAAAGAAACATTTTATTTACTAGTAGTGATACTAGTTCCCAAACTAAGTTGATTTATCCAAGTGCATTTATACAGTGTTGGGAGAGGTATGTTATTGGAGGCAAGCATTGTTACTAATTAATTTAAAGCTACATTAAATTAACCTTATCTCAGACTGCACATCAAAGGGAAGAAAACACTTGGAGACAAATGAGAAGGAAACGTGTAAGCAAGATTAATTTTGCAAATTTTTCACAAGAGCATCAAGTAAATGAAGATTTGTTTAACCACAACAGATTTCAGGAGTCACTATAGAATATTTAATAGATTTTCTTTCTTGGCAAGAGACCTACTTAGCGCTTGAAATAGATTCTGCCATGTAAAATTATCCTTGCCTTGTAACAGTGTAAATTCATATTCGTGATATCCCTGCTTATCCGTGTCTAAGTATTAACATTTTCTTTTGGACTTCACTATTCATATATAGAAATACAGTGTTGATATCCCTTATTATGTAAACAGGGCAAGCTCAAAGAGTGATCACACCTGTAAAGAGGACTAGGTAAAACAGATCCTATTCATCTGGGGAAGAAACAACCATGAAAATAAAAGCATTTGTGACATGCAGAAGGTAAATAACAAATGACTGTTTAATATTTCTTATAATATAAGGACAAATAGGTACCCAAAAGTACCTACTGTGGTAGTCAATGGGGCAGAGTCTAGTTGGAGACCTGTACTTAGCAGTGTCCCCCAGGGGTCAGTCCTCGGTCCCATCCTGTTCAACGTATTCATTAACGACCTGGATGAAGGCATGG
>JAUBOD010000613.1:2318076-2348311 GCA_032353885.1 Nothura maculosa | reverse complement strand
CCCTGCGTGTGCAGGGGGGTTGGACTAGATGACCTCTAAGGTCCCTTCCAACCTTACGCATTCTATGATTCTATGAAAAGGAAGCACTCCTCCCACACACACACATTCCCATACAACTGCATTGTGGAAATCATTTTCCTATGCTATGGAGACCTAAAATCTATTTGGTCGACAACTGAATTACACAAAGAGGATAGATTGATATCTGTCCAAAACAAAACAAAAACAACAAAAAAAAAGTCCCTGTTCCCTGGGAAGTCCATAACACTTTCCAAAGCTGGGGACATTGTAATAAATTCAGGAAGAAACGATCAGTCTGTACTTCCTTTTTTGTGCTTCCCCTTAGCATGGACCAAAACCATAGTCATAAATGGTGAGCTTAAAGATCTTGTACTTTCAGAAGCCAGGTTTCTAAAAGTTGAGAGCTAATCAGTTACAGAGTGATTGATATGGCCTTTCATCAAACTCAAAAAGCCTGTAGTCTTCATTTTTATGGAAAAAAAAATCGAGTTAAATGCTTTCAAAAATAACTCAAGAGCCAAATCAACACCAACTGGGGTATTTTTGAGAATTTATATGATAGAAGTTTAGAGCTTGAAAGTCTGAAGCAAAAGAGTTGCACTTAAAGAGGGGATTTAGATGTTAATGCTACTGCCCTCTTCAAGTGCCCACCTCATTTCCCACCTGCTGAAGCAATCACATCATGGGAATGCTTCAATACTCACGTTGCAGAGAAAAACTCAAGAGCCACTTGATTTGACAGAGGATTATCAAGATCCAGCTTCCGATTCCTACCCTAAAGCTCATGCTGTCTCACGCATATATCAAAGGAATAGAAGACTAGGTAGAAAGAAGCATCCCCTGAACCAATGCACGAGTGATAAACTTTATCTTCATTTGAGGCACCCTTTCTTGGCTTGCTTCAGACACCTGTGCTGACTTCAGATAGCTTCTTGTTATGCAGGTTGGATAGTTAATGTACCCTTGCAGAGATAAAATATGCTGTATAGGGAGCCGGGCATCTAGATATTTGGGGGTCCGCTTCAGAGTCAAGCAGCAAAGCAGCAAGCAAACCTCTCTTTCAGGTAGGTACTTGGATTTTTTGTTGTTGTTCTTTCACAGACAGTTTAAGCCTTGAATAGAAAACTAGGCAACATACCTGATCTCACCACCTCCAAGTGTCTAAAAACCTCCGGAAATCTGAGTACTTACTCTGGGCATTAATTTTGTAGGTGTATTTGGTTGCCTAGACAAATACAAACATATATATGTATATATAGATATGTAAATATATACATATATGTTTTTAGCAGATTATGACATCCTAGTAAATAAACACATATATTAATACCAAAGTTATTCTGAAGCTTATGCAAGTAAGACCATGGCTACAGACTATCCAAAACTCATACAAAATCATTCCTAACAGAGAGAAAATTATTTTAGCTCCTAAACATAGACCCTGTTCATTTCACAGCAACAGAATCTATTGACACTGAACTCTAAACTGCAGAGCTGCCATTCTGTGGGTGCCTCTGCCACAGTAGCCCTGAGCATAAGTGAAAGTCAAAAAGGACAAGCTTACACTCTAAATCTAATAAGCTGTGCTACCAAGAGGTTAATGAGAGGTTTCAGAGACCTTGAAGTGTGACAATTTAATATCAGAGTTCACACTAATTGTATGGTTGATTTATGCACTAAATCAGTATATTAGGCAATATGAGGAAACAGAAGCGAAAAAAATGACAGGTTGGCATTCTACTTTTTAAAAGTTAGGGCAGGAATATACATCAAATTTAAGCTACTATGTTAGAAATTTGCTAATTACCTACATTTTCTCTACTCCCCTTTCCCAGGTTAATTAGGGAATAACTTTTAAAATCAACATCAGGGAAATAGTCCTCAGAGCCCCTCTATGCTTTTATGAAGGTAGCTTTATGCTAGGTACCAATTACAAGCCACTCTTCAATTTAGCAGAAGATAAATATAAAAAATTCAAGATCTTACTTCAATTTTGTTTGTAGCATTATTTTCAATATAAAAAAAATCAGCAAGAAGCTGTTTTCAAACTGCAAATGGCAACAATAGGGGGCTAAAAGTGCTAAAAGTTTCTCTCATGATGGTGAGACACAAGAGAACAAAGAAATGTGCCTGCTGAAGGGAAAGAGAAGAGTTGCTGAATGTAAAAAAGAGAAGGGAATGGAAATGGAGGGGCTCATTGTGACATTGGAAAGTCAGAAAGGGAGGAGAGCTGCATGCTCATTTAAGAGATACAATGAACACCTAGACTCATTCTCCTACAAACGCTAGAATCTTTCTCCATTACCCACCTCCTTCACTAACGTGATGGGTCTTTACCGAAAAACAAACAAGAAAAGGACTATTTAAGTGATGGGAAAATATTGAGGTCCCTTCCAACCTTAGCCATTCTGTCATTCTGTCAAAATATTCTTTATCACTCTTGTTATTTTGATGCCACCAGAATATCATTTTGTTCTTCTCTCTGTTTCAGCAAGTGCGTAAAGCACACATTCTTTCCCTCAAGTTCTGAACCCAAATTTAATGCTCACCATCTAGGAAGAATCTATGATGCACTAGCTAGAAGACAGGCAGCTGCAGGGCCCCAATTGTTGACATATTTCCATTCTTAAGTTGGCGCACATTCATTATTATTTAGTTACTTTAGCCATCCCTAAAACTGGTGACACTGCACAAAGGAAGAGTCAGTAACATGCTGTCTGGCAAGAGCTATTTCCGAAAAATGGAAGAAAAGTGAAGCACTCCGATGCCACAAGAATTTACAGGTATTCTCCAAGCCACATAAAGTTTCTCTTTCCAAAACAAACCACTAACAAAGCCATCTGAGTTTGATGAAAGATTGCTATATTTTGAATTGTGTGTCAAATCATGTCTGAATTAAGTGGACATTTAATTCACCTCCCATGTGCTTTGACAGTTTCCTTATTTTCAAAGACAGTGTAGGAGTAACTCATATTTCCATCTGTCTAAAGCAAATTCCAGCTGAAACTTTAAGCCTTAACAATTATTAGGTGAATAGTCTTACCATCAGTAGACCTTATGTTAAAAAGGACATACATAGTTCAGTATTTTAATCCTAAAGGACTCTATTTTTGCCACAAACCTGTCAGAACAGAAAGGCACTCTAAAACACTAGTCTTAAGCAATTATGAGGGATGAAGACTAAAAAGCAGGATGCATCACAAGTCAAAGGTTCAAAGTAAGAAATGGGCAGGGGATCCTGATGACAGCATTGAGGACTAGGGGGCTGCGTCCTCCTCCACAACCAGAGCCAAAGAGGAGCCAAGAGAGTGTTTCCAGCTGTCCTGGGAAAATTAAGCTTTTTCTATTCCTTTGAATGGTAACACATAAACACCAGGGAAGTTTATATCATCTTTCCCAGGTTCAACCTGAGAGGAAGAGTTGTGATTCCATGTTCATCAAGTCTTACGCACCCTGAATCACAGCTGTCATGTGCCAGCCATGACATCCATATAACTTACAGACTTTTAACCTGAATGATAACACAATTGCTTATTAAACAGCACTGGGATCTTTAAAACGCATAAAATACGTCATTGATTTATTGGTGGCACAGTTTAAATAGTTGTAGATTATTGAATGTACATGATAGCCAACTGCTCTTAAAATGTAATGTGTAGTCATTTTAAAAAGAAGTCTATAGAGGAGTCCAGTAAAGTTGTAAGTAAAAGCACAATACTGACTATATCAGAGAGAGCCTAAATGGACTGTTTGGAGCAGAGCCAGCCTCCAGCAGCCTATCTTTCACCAATATCATCTAGAGTGAGCTCTCTTATAGCATTGCTGTTCTACTGTCACTATAGGGAATACAAAGTAATTTACAGATCCAGTTCATTCAATTATCAGCATAAATTAGCCTCACTAGAGACACTTCTGTGCTTTTAACTACTACCTCAAATGGATAAGACTAGCTGCTTAAAAATTTGCCTGGCATGATAATAAATCCAGCCCACCATAGGCATCTGCTTGTCAAAAACACAAAGAGTAAAAATAAGACCAAGGTTCAGTAGCTTTGCATTAACACTTCTCCCAATATACTCTTTCTTATTTTAATTACAAAGTCTTGGCATTGTTTCAAAATGACAAATGAAACAGTTCTTAAAACACTGTGCAGACTGTGCCTAAGCTCTCTTTCTTACCTAACAGATTTTTCAGTATCAATTAATCTCAAGGGCAGTTTAGTGGATTTTGACGAGTGTTTTAGATGATCACTAGTTATAGCTGACATGTCAGCTTGTTAGGATTTGCTGCACTTTTGAGAGTCACTGTACGTTTATGTAAATATCAGTATCATCTTTTTATGTAAATATCAGTATCATCTTTATATACCTATTATTTCAGCAGGAGATATTTCCAAATGCACTCCTGCCTTTGTAGCTCAATATTTAAACTTCTTTGACGACCTCCAAAAGATCATAGAAGAAAAAGGAAGCAGATGGGTAGTTGCCAGTTGGTGCGAAGGAGTATGGAGAATGCTACCTACCTCTAAATATAAAAATAACTTTTTGTACAACTAGGCTTTTATTATTCCTTCACATTTTAGAACATGCAAAGAGATAACCTTCTATCCTCCATCCAGAAATCAGGCAGTTCTGAAGTTTTCAGTTAAGCACTATGATCTGTCTATAAATCCTGTTTCTGAGATGCATAAACACACCACAGATCATTAACATTTCTTAGTGATTTTATCTCTTTCTATACATTCAAGATGATCTCACTCTCTATTCTGATAGTTACTCTAATCTGTCACCCCTTCAATAATCTCTGCAAAAAAATTTCTAGCACATAAATTATGCACAAGCCATTAGAGAATATTCACTCTTCAGTTGGTTTTGACTCATCGTGAAGTTCTCATGATAACAGTCCAAGCTGCTCAGACTTACTTGCATTAGCCCCTTATTTTGGAGTTAATGATGACATACAATCTTCACTTTCTATAGCACACTTTTAGCTACTGGGCCTACCACTACATAAATACTGCTGGATTTATTTCTGGACAACTGACAGCATGTGAATCAAACTAGAAGGCTAAATTGTTTTAAAAATTGAAATAATTTTCTTAATAAGAAATGAAGCCAGATGATCAAAAGAAAAAAAACACAATAGTTGACTTCTGCCTTTCACCAAGTGACACATTTTAGTTTATTTGAGATTACTGGTCATCTCAATATAGTTTTCCATAAAATGTGCCTTTTTCCCATTAGTGAGTAGTAGTTCCAAACTACAGTATTAAAATTACCACGGAAACATGAGACAATAAGTCTCAAGGGCAAAAAGTTTGTCTAGTTCAATTACCACATTACCTTTAAAACATGATTTGAAAACCACTTTAAAAATACATGACTTGCTTGCTATTACCACCTCATGCTGCTACATATCATTATAGAAGCCTGTTTCATTCCATAACGAGAGTGGTAAGAGATGCCTGACTTGCAAGCTGTCAGAATTTGGTATAATTGCAATCTTGAGCTGCACCTTGCCCTAAGAGGAAAATCAGTGGGCAGGGAAGCCCTCCTTACTTTGAAGTCATGTGGCCATAAATAAAATATCAGTAATACCTGCCAAAGCCAGGCCCTGCCGTCCTGCTGGCCACAGGGAATCCCGTTTCCTAATGCCCTGCTCCATCTAGTGGTTAAAGCTGCTTTGACAAAACAAATTTTTGATGTATTAAGACATATGTACACATAAAATACAGAGATTTGGCATCAAATCATAATGTTCTGCTCAACTCTCTCCAAAAATATACCTCCCTGATTATCCCTAGTAGAACCATTTTTATGCCCATTTAGTACATTTGATTGATATCCAAATCAAGCACCAGCTCTGTGGAGCAACCTGCTCCATGTTACTTCTCTGAGGTATTTTTTTGAGAATTAGCTGCCAAGGTTGGATTTGGCATTGTGGTTTCAGAGTCTTATATCTGGAAGCCTTGCACATACAGCATGAACAGAATATCATTCAAGTTTTCAAACTATGTAAAATATTAAGTATAATAAATATACTGTCATTTTACGTCCAAAAACAGCTAAATCTAACAGGTAGAGGCCAAACTCCAGGACTGAGGTCAATCTGACTATGACAAGCAATAATAATTTTCATATGTTACCCTTAAGCCTCACAGTTTTACACTCTGCAGTTTGCCACATAGCAGTCCCTGCTTAAAATATGCAGTAATATTCTTCTGTCAGTTATGCACCAATAACTCCAATAAGCTAAAGTATATGAACAGACTTCACATGCAGAAGATGGGCACTAGTAATCAAAAGCCTGGTAGTATCTAAATGAACAACTACCTTTTTGCAAATAAATCCTTAAAAATGACAAATGAAATCAAATCTAAATCTGGATTTACTAATTGTATTTTTATCATCCCCAGCTGCGTACAAATACATATTCTGTGAGAACACATTCAGCAACATGAAGATGTTTCAATAGTAAGCAGTAACAATTTATGAAACATGCATTTTTAATACATCAGTGCACTGCCACCAACAACTCAGTGGAAGTCACCATTCTATCCATACAGCATGGTCAGAAAAGAAAAACTTTACATAAATATATATTCACACACATATACCTGTAGTCTAATGTTGACATTCTTTTCTATAAATCAATGTTGAGACCAATACTGTGCCAGGTCCATCTGCTAGGACAAAAGTAGAAGCATGCAAGATGCACAGTAAGAGTTAAGAGCTGCAACTGGAAAGCTTTCCATGTGAAGAGCATCTTGAAATGTCCCAATAAGATCAAAGAAGTAGTATTTAAAGAGATACATGAAATATTGAATAATAAATAATAAAAAAAGACAAACAGAAGCCCTCCATTGTGTTAAAGAAACAGCAGGGAACTCATCCCTGCAACAGAGGATGGAACTTAGTGAGATTCTGAGAGAACAGGAGACTTAACTTGGGCCTGCAAATCAGAACTATTTGAAATTTTTGGAAAACAACTTGCAAGGCAAAAATAAATGATTCATGAGAAATTGCACTATGCCATTTCATCTTTGACTACATATACAAAGTGGATGTGATGCTAAAAAAAAGGAAATGGTCTTCCCCACACAGAAGACTCAAGTCATGCGCCCTTCATCATCATTCGTAAGGAGGAAAACAACAACAAACCAACCTTGTGTACACTGCTCCCTGAATATTCAGAGTACTATAGGCCAGAGTCATATTAAAGATACTTCCTTTAAATGCAGACTTAGCCAAAGTAGACTCACTAACTGAGACTTAGGACCTTTCTCCTCCAAATCACCTTTGGCATTCTGTTCATTCAATGAGTTGAGAGATAGTACAAAGATTTTATAGTCATTTGTCCAATATGTCACTAGAAAGTTTATTTGTACAGCTGTTACCTAAAAAAAACAGACGAATGTCTAGAAAATAAGATCCATAAGAATAAATGCATTTATATACAATTTGCATATCCCAAAGAGGTATCATAGCTCTTGCTCATGTATGTCAGCATAATCCTACTACCCAATGATCACACTACCTTTCAAAACAGGGAGATTACATATTGTCTCCATCCTCAGACTTTCCCTAGCACACTGCAGAGGACAGAAATAGAGAATGTTTTACAAAAGCTACCCCCTGTGCTCAAAAGGATTAAAGAGAAGGATGGATTACAAGCCACTACAACAAATATTTTGAGAACTGTTTCCTTCAGTTTTTAAACTTTGCTATCTTCTTCATTGCCAGTTTAGGTGGTATCAAGTAGAAGAAAGGTAAGTTTGGGCGCTGACACATACACACAACTTGAAAATGAAGAAAAGACACAAGCATCTCAGAAGACATCAAAGATTATTTATCTTGTAATACTAAATCTCTTAGTAGAAAAAGCATTTTTACTAAGAAATAATCTCCTCAGAGGTTAATGGTCCAAGATGCAGCTGTGGTCCATTATCTCCTCCTGACTGGTCATTAATTGGCAAAAGAATAAGAATCGAGTTGTGATTAAGAGCTATTCATTTAGCTCTTTGGATACTATGCCAATTTCTTCACATGCAAACATTAAAACACAAAGAATTTAGATTGTCTGCTTCTTCAATTAAAATCAGAGTTGAAAGAAAGGAGAATCACCATGTGCAAAGAAACACCATCATTAAGTTGTCAACAGATGCATTTAACTAAAATAAATATTCTGCTTTATCTAAGGCACAGATATCCACTCATTCCCCGAAAATCCAACAAGGATACCTTAATAATGAAAAAGGAATTTAAGGGAAAAAAATATTATTTCTGAAGGTATGAATTAGACCATATACTAAAGAAAGATTAAAAAAGATAGACTTGATGGCCTCCCGTTGGACTGCGAACTATGAAGGACCACAGCCACAATGTGCAAACTTGCATATGTTACTTACTGGTAATATCATAGGATCATAGATTGGAAGGGACTTTCAGAAATCATCTAGTCCAACTTCCTGCTCACTAACTTGACTAGTAGACAAGTTAGTTCATGACTAACTTGAAAATTAAATCAAGTTTATTCAGGGACAAATGTACTATACATGTTACTGCCATGTCTAGTAAAGATTCACTGCCTTTCTGGACAATGTTTATAGTCATTACTTACTTTCATTACAAAGGTTTTTTTCCCCATATAATACATCCTCCTCTTATAGAAAAAGGGCTCACTTTTTCCTTCTTCTATTCTTGTTTAATTAGGGGGCTTTTTAAATTTAGATAAACAGGTTAAATAAGATTAAACAGTGTTAAATAAGCTAAATAAAGTAAGCTGACATTTTGACACAGGTTAGATGAGAGCAGCTTCAGTCTACTGTTGTTGGAGGTAGCCTCAACTCCACTAACTACCATAAGGAGGAGATAACCCCTCCATGCTCCTCCCTCACTGCCCTACCCAGTGCCTTTTCCTGCCCTTGCACTGTCCACTTCTTTTTGCCAGCATAACGTTTTAGTCAGAGAAGTGGCCAGATGAAAACTGATCATTTGGGTAATCGGGTAACTTTTGGGCAAAGCATCATACAGATGCACTCTAAATTTGACAACCGTCACCATCCTTCTACATACACTCATTACTTGCAGGCACTGCTTGGAAGAAGCTGCTGGGCTACATGCCCTGGGATTTGGTCCCTTCTCTACAACATAGAGAAAGTTCCAAGTTAATTTTGGAAAGGGACAGACCAAAAGGCAGGATGGGCTTTGAAGGTCCAAATGTGAAATAAGGTTCTTGCATACTACCTCCCCACAAGTGTTGTTTACAGTTCTGATCGAAAGCTTTCTAAAAAGGCACCTTGTCATTTGCATATACATTCTTTTCTGCCGTCTGAGATGCATCTGTTTACTTTAGTGTCCAAATCAAGTTTATGGTAATACACCCCATCAATGTTTTAGAGCCAAAATAACCGAGGAAAAGAAAGATGTTTAATTTGTGAAATGCATCAACAGGATTGCCAGTGAAATTCTGACTCCAGACTGTTTATATCAGTGAGGATGTAGGAAGTGGAATGAACACAGCTTGAGCTTCAGATAAATCACTGAGCATGCTGTGTGGGCTGCTAGAAAATCTTGCTTTGACTTATTAACTGAGCATATCCGATCTGGAGTCATCAATATAAAAATAAATATGGGACTCCAAGATGCCATCTTCACAGAACTACTTTTCAAATCCTGCCATACATGGTTACTTTATAGAATTGTTGTTTCTTCTTTTGATGTTATACACACACACATACACATTTGTATTTTCTCCAAAAATCAAAAAAGATTAAGTTAAAATTAAAAGAAAACATAGATTAATTTGCATTAGATACTGTATTTAATGCATGTCGATCCTTCCTGTTGTGCATGTCCCTTTTGCATGGACCCATTCAATATATGTAGCTCAGAGATCAGAGGGTCAGGATTGTAGACACATTAAACGTTGAGCATGAGCTGGCCAAGCAACCATGTGAGCACGGTGCTGAGTCTGAACGACAAGGTCTTGTCCTCAGCACAACTTACTAGCTGCAGTTTAGCCCCACATCAGTTACAGTCATGTGTCTTCTGGTGAACAGAGAAAAGGAGCAGAACTAGCTCCCAGCTGCTTGTAAAACACCATGACAATACATTCATTAAAACCTTAGCTGAGAAGTAGGAGATGTGAATTTCAGCTCCAATTAGCACTGAAATATAATTAGTTCAAATACAATTAATCAGACATGCCCAAAGGCACATCTTTAAGCATCTGGAGAAGTCTGCTAGCTGTAAAGGAGGTACTTTGAGACTTTGTAGAGTTCGAGCTACATAGCAACAAACTTTGTCTCTCAAGAAGCTAAAATTTGGACTTCTGTCCTAAACAACTTCCTTCCTGAAGGTCCTGGCCCCCACTCAGTGGTCTCAGTCCTGCCCAGCATCACAGTGTAACTATGTAATTGGAAGCAACCATGCAACTACAGGCAACTATGCAATTGGAAGTTCAGGAAACTGCCCATGACGAGTGTGAAACTGCACAGTTGTGTGGAAAGGATGGATTCCCAAATCAAAAAACATACCTCTCCTCTCTGACCTTGTCTTCTGATATGGAAGCCAAATTATCTTCCTTAAAGCATTCATAGTAGGAGTTGTTTTGCATTCACAGCTGTAAAACTTACATACTTGTGATTTGTCAGCCATAATTGAATCTAGGCATAGTTTTATTATAAAAATTGACACGACACAGAGAGAAATATCAACACAACACAGGGAGAAATATCAACAACCTAAATGAAGTGTAAAAAGTTCATCTTATATTTAGAACTTAGTGAATCATATTACTAACAATTACTGCATTTCTTTAACCCACTTCTATAATCACATTGTGTCATAGTTAAACCTAATGTGAAATAAAACTACATCTCCAGTTCCCAGAGGCCCTTCTACCTACCCATGAACTTGATTATATTGGTAGTACAGTCAGGGGCTGAAGATAAAATCAGGGTAATGAGAGGAACGGAGTTCTTCCCCGCAAGGGAGGACCTGAATAAGAGAGTAAAAAAATAGCTCATCTTGCTGTTTTAGAAGATTACATGCACCACTATAGATCTACGCTTGCTTGACACCTCAAGGCCTATTACAGCAACCTTAACAATCAGCTTAATGAAACACAACTCTGAAAAGAAGAAGAAAAAGTAACAAGGCTGGTATCCTACACTGTAAAAAACACTTGTAACCTGACACCAGCAGCAGAGCTACCACCTAAAAAAATACAAGTTTTCTCTTTACTGAACCAAGACCTTAAATAGACTATGTAAGCACCAGGCACTCAGGAAAATTTAATATTTTGCCTAAAATTAATGTTGATATTATATAAATATTTTAGGGGGGGGAAAAAAAAAGAGTACACAGGAACTGTGCTTGTGACATTGCTATAGAGATGAACTGCTGAAAAAATCAGTCCCATCTTAGTTTCCACTATTAATCCAGTAACCAAACCTTCCACGGCACTCAGGCATGCCATATTAGGTACCTGAGACTTCAAGAGCCCCTTGGACCCCACACACCTACTGTGCTCCACTGAGACTCACCTTCATGCTGGGTGTCAGGATGGAGGCACTGAATGAAACAGAGGCCTCTTGGTTCCTTGACCCTGGGTGATTTCTCAGCAGCATATGATTTAGGTGATAAGTCAGCTTGTCAAGGACACTCGAGTAGCCTTTCTAACACACAGCAGCTGATAACCTCTTCAGATTTGATTCCACTTTTATTTTGTGAAATAACAAAGCTGAGCTTCTAAATTTTACAGGACTAAAACATTGTAAGAACCAGCAAGCACACGTAAACCCAAGGAACCAAGACCGTCTTGCAGAGGCACGTAGGTCTTTAAAATACAGGCTCTGCAATCCAAGGGTTGAATTGGAAGAGTTAAATCATCCTCATCTGTCTCTCCTTCTGCAGGGAGAACAATAAGATTTAATGCATATTGGTGTAGTGCTCTGCTTCAAATGCTGACAGTTTCGATTTTATTTTTATTTAAATTTTCTGTTACCCATATGCTGATCTCAGCAAATGAAGTTGCTGCTTGAAGGAATAAACTCCCATTAGGATCATAATTTTAAGAGACCAGCAGCTGCTTACACTTGTATTGTTAGATCATGCAGTCACTGCAGTGTAGTTAATAGCATAATTTAGAGGTATTCAGGTTTGGAGCAAAGAAGGGAGCCTCAGAGCCCCATTTTATCTCAATATCTCTTTTTCTCCAACTACCCTTCCTCAAAACAAATTACCCATCGAAGAATAACTAGACATTGGTCTCAATGAAGAAAATAAACACGTACCTTAACTACCAGGCAGAAAAGCTATGAAAGACTTTTCTTTTTCATGCAAGCTTAAGTTTAGGATACTCCAAGGATATCTACCTTGAAGATTTCTATTCATGTTATCTGAACTAGCACAAATGCTGTAATATTGTGGAAATTAGTCCTTGGGGAACTTTCTACTTTCAGCACTTTATATAACCCTTCTAAATGGAGCTCAGGTATCCTCAAACTTTACTGCAGTTGGACATGTAGATAAACCCTGCATCCATATTTAGATATCTCCTTAAATAAACAGACTGATTTGTCAGGTTGCTGACAACAAAAAATCCAGCAGCATTTCCCCTGGACATGCTGCAGAATCCTCTAATCAAAACACACAACACTTCTAACAAGGCTCATATTAAGAAAAAGAATAGTAGTATGTCAACCTGTTAAATAGTATTCTCTTCTTATCTACTTCCAGTGTTTCACAGTCTGCTGTAAAGAATATTATTGCTCAGGTAAATACAAATAAGCCATCACACATGCTGTCATAGTTTTGCTACTTTACACTAAAAGTAATGAATGCTCCCCATATCTAATTCCATATAAAACACATGTGAAATGTTGGAAATAAAATTTATGAACAGAAACAAAAAGAAAACATTTTGTCTGCCAGAAACAGTATCCATGGAAAGGATATAAGATAAAATAAGTAACCATCACTTTCTGCTTCATTCATTTCAATTTAGCACAAAAGGACAAAAATATGTAAGAGATGCATTGACCAATCCATACAAATTGCTACTGTGTTCAGTACACAGTGGAATGCCATTTGAAATAAAACAGGGCATCCTCAAATCAGAGGCTATGGATGACAGCATTAAGCCCTGTAGCTTGGTTGGCTCTGATGATGATTTAACAAGCACAGTATTTGCAGAGACTACCACGTATAAGCAAGCCTAACAAATTGAATCCATCAAATGAAAGGATTCCCAGGCTATTTAGTTTGTCAGTCCTTCAGGAAAGGGCAAACCTCTTCACTGCATCCATACTACCTTTGTAAGGGTTTCAGTGTTTCACCATAGCTACTTCAGTATCAAGCTTCACCAAAAGACAATGAATAAAACTCAAAGTCCTCCCAGAGACTGAAGCTGAAGCATATCTTTCAAAAAGTACGTGTGTATGCAACTATACATAAATATATATATATATATGCAAAGTACTGCACAACATGTCCACTCTTCTTTATATTGCACAAACTTTCCAGACTTATGCCTGCAATAATCCCATCTCTTCTTCTTAAGTCCTCTGTGAAATCCTCTCCAAAAAAATGGCTTTATGGTACAATAAACTTCATTAACAAACAGTATATAATAATATATTCCAGCCGAGTAGGAAAAACGATGGGTGCCAAGTTAGCTGAATATGAAAACACGCAATTGAAGATTGCATAAGTATCGTTCTCTATTTTTGTTATATTAGCATATGAATATACCTCATGATGTGTTAAATACTCTTTTCTCACATAACATTTATCTTTATGGCCACTGAGTACTTGATTAAGTAACAATTTACTAAAACTTACCTATAAGTTTCCAGCTCTCCATCATCTGAACACCTCTTGTAGCCAATCTACAGACACAAGTATGTCTTACTTTAAGCATTCAGGACAGATTTCTCCTGCATCAAAGACTGCCCAGCTCACTTTAATTCCCACCACATTTTACCAGCAACGAACGGCTGCTCTATAGCTTAAGGGCTGCAGCATGCACACCTAGTCAATCCGTTACATGCTACACACTTTCTGGTCTGGCAGTGATATCTCCATAAATATTTCAGGCAATGATCACAGCAGCTGCTCATTATGTTTTTCAAGTTCTACAGAAAGTTTACACAGAAGTTGCTATGCTGTTCCAAGTACTTTTACATTCGTTATTTTAATTAAGGGAAGGGGTAAAAAAAACATTTTGTCTTTCTCCTCACACATAGGCAGCCTCCACGTAGCAGCTAGCTTGGCTGTGGCAAGCACTACTGCTAAAACAAACTAACAAAACTGCAAAACAAGCAAGCAGACAAAAAACAACCATTACCATCCATTAAGTCCCCACTACACACCTGTGCATAGCAAGGAATACAAGGAATGGGAAGTTCCATCAAACTCGGCACAGCTATTTAAACAATTCTGTGCAATCCTCACACCAGTAGCATCCTGAATGCAGCCGTTGTAACAATTCCATTTACAGCAGCATGAGTCTGAACTGACAAAAAGCTTTAAAATTACTTCAAATCAAGGGCAGCTTTAGCACAGCATGCACATCAAATTGGTTGAAATGGGGAAAAAAAAGAAAAAAAAGAAAAGAAAATCAAACTCTTTAGTATCCACTGTGGTTGACTGAGTTGTGGTCCATCCTACCAATCTGATTTTCTATTACTCGTCTACTTCTGCATGTGTTGATTTGGAAGTTTCTTTTTACTAGGCAGGTTTGAATAACATTTTTTCTCTAATAGACAATTTCACACTGCATTATTTGATAATAATGCAGGGCATCTCAGAAAACATCTTGTTTGCTTTACGCACATGATAGCCCTTTGCTTTGCTAACCCAGTTTGCTTTTCCTTTGAATGAAAGGAAACACCAGACAGACAGATAGCAGAGAAAAACTCACTGCATTAGGCTATATACCTACAGCCACCATTTGGAGGACTGCTCGATGTCAACTGGGTAAGTCACTTCAAAGTTTGCATGGGACATCAAGCAGGAGAATACAATAAAACCTCTTCAGTAGCTTTGAGGGTGCAACGGTCATCTAATGACTCAATATTAAACCAGAGAACAACAACAAAATAGCAGATATTGGAATTTTCAGCTCCAGCTAAGGCACATATGTAGCCTTAAATTGTTTTAAAATGAAGAAAAAACTTAAAGATACATATCAGCCTTTGTAATTAAAAAAAATACCTTCACTGAGGTTTCAGCCTTCACTGAGTTACAGCTTCAATATTCAAACTTTCAACATGCTTCAGCTGCACAACTCAGAAGGCAAGAACACAAGAAGTGGTCTTTGTAGTACAACAAGAGTCAAACTTCAAAGGGTTCAGGTCTACTTCGCATAACAGCTCAAGGACTAGAGGAAACAAATCCCCCACCAGGTCTATCTGTAAGTCTTGCCTATAAAGTCCTACAAGAAGATGCAGGAGGGTAAATCAATTGCCCCTTTCCACATCAGAGCCACAATTCTTCTTCACTGAAATGAAAGCTTCATTTTCAGTTTCATCTTTTGTAGTAAGTCTCTCTAAAAGACGTATTTTTTTAACCAAGGAGCTGAATTTTTAACATATTGTGTGTGAGAGATTTGTTTTTTGTTTTTTTTCAGTCTCCTCAACTTCCCTTGGGGTTCCATGCTCTTAAGGAGTGCAAGAGTTTGTCTTGACCATAACAGGCAAACCTTTCCATATGCAGACCCACTGCCTTGAACCAGCCACACATGGGATTGCTTTTCTCCCTTCCCTTAAGAACATTTACGCATCTGCTCAACTCGAGGCCTGGAGTACCTTTTGAAAACTGCCCACATGACTAAAGTTCAGTATTTGCACGCAGATTTGAGCTAGGTTTGCTCCAATAGCATAGGGTCAGACACCAGGCAAGACCTTTTCCACTGTGCTGAATAGGTGCATGACAGTTCTTCAATAGCAGGCTGTAACAGTGGTTATTTCAAGCTCCAAACAGAAGGCCTCTGTCATTCAGTTCCTAGGAAATTCTTCTGAAAGAATAAAACTCTTATTTATTTTTATTTATTCCTAAAACTCTTTGTGGGAAAAAAAATAGCAGAGCAAGGCAAGACTAGAAGGGTCAATCATCACCCAAGAAGTAAACAGCTATGTCTAGGTCAAAGGAAACCACAGGGTTTTACAAGCAGTAACAAGCTCACCCATAAGCAGAGGATAGATTCAAGCAGGTTTCCCATGGGCTTTGCCTACACCCCAGCATTGCTCCAGTCTTGCTTGCGCTCCCCTAGCCCCTGCTCTGCTGGGATGAATCCACACACCATCGCTAAGCTGCTCCCTGGCTCTGATAAAGAGTTTTAGTGCTAAGACTTTCTTCAGTGAATGGCAGCCAGCTGTCAGCTTTGACAAAACTTCTGGGAATTTCACCTATTTGTGTTTTCTGCCTCCATCAAACTTGGTCCTGATTCACTCTCATCCATGAAAAACTTCCAGGAAGATGAGGTGAAAATCTTAAGGAGGAAGGGAACCGACAGAGCAAATCATTTGCCTAATTTTCTCAAGGAAAATAGGCAAACAAAAATTTAATTGCATGTTATCTCAAATGATAAGACAGGCCAAAAAAAGTTGAGCCATGCTCAAAAGAAAATCCTAAGGTGGCAAGTCCTGCTGGGAGAAAAGGAGATATTGGCACATTTTTTTGGTAAGGAGAAAAAAAAAGCCTTATAAAGCTTTATAAAAAAGATAAATCACTTTTACAGCACCAAAAAATGAAACTTTCTTTTTAAAAAAAGAGTTTATATGTTGTATCTTGGTTCTTCTTGTTATCCTACCACAGCTTGCAACAGGCACACAGCATCAAATTCATTTCCAGGGCTTCAGAGGTTATGCCTCTATGCAATCAACCACTGTGTTCCCTTAGGTACCAATAACTGACTTACAAAGCATTTCAAATGAAGGTTGTTCACGTTTACTATAACGCAACACAATGGCAATGTAATTTTCTTAATCTCCTGTATGAATTTCCTTCCATGCATTACATTTTCATCCCTCATTTCTTTTGTCTCATTTCACGACTCCTATTATAGCTGCTTTAATATGCTTACTCGCCAATATCTCACTGGAACTGCTTCAATTCACTTACCATAGGTAATTAGCTCGGTGTTTCGGAGCCTCCATTATCTGTAGCTCAGCCTGTTTGCTTCAGCATTTTTTTTTCCACTTTTTTCTTTCCTCCTCCTTCATCCCAAGTTTCTGAGAGCTGGGACATAAACTGCTACCCGCTCACCACTTGGAAGAAAAGCAACAGGAACCTGAGCAAAGCAGTAAGATGGAGAGATAGCTTTGTATTTAATAGGAGGAGGGAGGGAATTGTTGAAAGCCTGCCATTGGGGCTGTCATATAGAGAAAAAGTGCAATACCATGTCGCTCACATCAGAAGCACCCAGCTTATGTTCACACCCAACATCCACGGCAGCAAGGACAAAGATGCAACTCCTCTGGTCCCACCCCGGCAGCCCGTACACTGCTGGTGTACACTGGTTGTTTGGGACTACAACACCCACAAAACACAGTCATCACATGGTAGCACAGAATCTAAAATAAAGAACGTACATTTCCTCAGTGATATAGAATTTTTGTCAAATCAATTGCTCTTATTTTGAAGAATCTCACATATCTTTGAACACTGATGTGGAATCCACGTGTCCACTGATCTCCAAATAATGTGTTTCTGGTTATCAATTAGAGAGGGTTTTCATTTTTCCCAAACTCATTGGGAACTCAGTGGAACATGTGCACAGTCTAATCCCCTAGCTTAGGCATCAAAGTTAATTAATAGATGATACTTGCTTGCTAAATTCATACTGTTAGGAGAAAATAGCATGTACATAGGACCTGGTATCTGCCATAACACATAGTTGAGAAACAACAAATCCAATATCCACTGAAATGTGATTTCCTCCATCAAGGAGGAGTGAAAAAGTACATATACCTAGATGATGCTTAATTCAAGGACACTTTTATAGGCACATCACTTTGAAACACAAAGTAAAATCTGGAAAAAAATGAAAGTCATGGTGTCCATGTATGATGGATGTAAAAGCTTCTATACACGCACCTGACAGAGATGTGTTGATAAAGAATTCCACTGAATAGTTTGAGAATCAAGTTCTCCTAAACTATGACGTGTGTCATTTAGTTTACAAAAACCAGCGTATAAGATGGTTCTGTTCTCAGTTCAAATACCACAGACTCAGGCTCTGCTTACCTCATGTGGGGTTTGTATGTTTACACATTCACACTACAGCTATTGCAAAATATATTTCTTCTGCTCTAAGCGAGACAGTAGCGCACGTGAATCATTAACACAGCTACTGATTTACAAAATGCAGGTTTGATTTTTGCAGGCGCTCACTGATTAATGTAATATTTACTGAGATGAAAATAACATATGAAGCTATCCATCGTACAAATTAAAACAAACTTTAGGTGATAATTTAAAATAATTAAATCTTAAGTCAACAGCAAAAAAAACCAGTTTCTTACTTTCCTGGAATTCAGATTCTAGATGTTTGACAAACACTTTAAGTCAATTTCCAATTCTGCTTATATCTGTTTTAAAAATGTGTTCTAAAACTGTTTTGTGCTTTAAGATAATCTAGAGGAAAAAAATATTTCAAGCATACAACTGTAATGAATGTTAATTCCATAGCCAAAATTTAAATTTAGGCTGCATCCTCACCCCTCTGTGGCCTTGCAGAGGTGAGGCCTCTGCAAACACTTCCATACATTTCCTTAAATTTTCCTGATTGGTCATATAAATTCTTTCTTAACAAGTGATTTTTGTAACTAGGAAGCCAATGTCCACAGAAAGCTGATACCTGAAAAAAAAATTATAAGATGCCTAGGTTGAAAAAAGATAATCCTGCAAAGTACTACTTCTTCCTCTCCATCTTGCATGCGTGTCCTAGCTCAGTCATGTCTTGCAGTTTAATGGTTATCAAGGGGTGTGACAGTGAAATTTCCACCTTCTTCAAACCAAGTGCCTGATTGCCTAGGTCTCCTTTACATAGCAGCCTCACTCTTCACTTTGCTATGGGAGCTCCACACAAGCAACATTTTACATTTTTTTCCCCTGTTATTTTATGTGTATATATATATATAACCATTCATTTCCTCTTGTTTTTGTTAAGCTTCTCTAATCTTGACCTAGCTCCCCTGTTGCCTGGGGATTCTTTCCTTTGAAACACCCATGCAAAGGCAGGAGGGGCACCGAGGTGCTTCATAAAAAGAGATGAGATTCTACATGAGCATGCTCATACATTTACCACATCACGAAAGCAACTGCTGCTGCTGCAAAAGCAGAACTCAAGAGGCAGCACTTTTATTAACAGAATATTTTTGCAACTGCTGCATATTTTCTACTCTGCACTTTTCAACGTTGCATCTAAAACAATGTGGGACTTTTGTTAGCAGAAACAACAGAGCCATCTGCTGGAAAAAAAATAGCTCTTAAAACCCTGTCTAAATCACAGAAATCACACACACAGAAAAACCTTCTAAGTCACCTGGCTAAATCACAGCTAAACTACAAGTGCATGCTTGGCTACGGTAGCATGTTGCAGAAGTTCTTCGTGCATGTGTATTCTCCAATGGGAATACTATTCTTATTCTTCAAACTACAAGCCTTTTGAAGAATTCCTGGTGTGAAAGATGCTTTTTCAATCATTTTCTCCATTCTGTTTACACTCGAGCTACAATGTTTTACACTCAGAAGCAGCATAGAGCCCTTTCATTCAGGTACGTATACAGCCCAAAGCATAAAGTATCTTATAAGTAAGGGTACGTACACTAACCACATACAAAATAAAACTCAGATTTTGGCCCGTTCTCACGATATTGTTGAAACGAGGAAGCATGTACTCTTGCCATTGCACTGAATTTCAGCATTCAGCTTTCCAAACCGTTCAAACACAGACAAGCACTTTAGCGTAACAGGATTTCCAGCTTCCACTCTTCAAATGCAGCTTGGGATTCCCTTAAAAACTTCTTTCATCTGCAGAAGAGGAACAAAGAAAAAAATAAATAAAATGAAATAAATTGTTAGTTTTGAGCAAACAGAGTTCAGACTAGAAGTTTACCTGGGCAGTAACACCCACCAAAGGCTGCTCTCTTATTGCTCTCCAGGAATCCTTCAGATCTCCATCTCTCTTGTGAGCAGACATCCACAAGTCAGCTCTAGCCTCTATCAAGCAAGTTTCTTATAGGCTGTTTTAAGTATTACCTTAGCAAAAACAAACAGCTCCACTGTAAGGTCAGCATGCCCAAGAAAAGGTGAATGGCATGAGTAGCTGCCGCTGCTCTTATTTCTCCCTGCTGCTGCTGAGGGCATGATGCAGAGCGGACCATGCACCAGCTCCTGCTCAGAGAGTAAACCGGGCTCTCATACTCCTTCAGTGCATGATTCCAAACAGGCAGTTTTTGGAAAGCAAAACCTATCATTCTACACAGCAACAAAGAAAAGTCTCAAGTGGGGTAAGATTTTGAAAGCGAGGCTCCCTATGGCTAACTCGTTGGCAGAACAGGCAGCTCCCTTTTTTCCTGTCCGTTCAACGACACAGTAAGCCACAGAAATGCAAGCTGTTCAAACCTCACAGTGTGCAGAAGGAAAAAACATGCTGTAAATACATTGTCTGCCTTGCTACAACAATAAATGAAGGTATCAAATACTTCCAACTGCTCACCTTTCAAACAAAAAATGTCGTTACTCAAAGGAAAAGAAAGTTGCTGAAATGTCGAAATTCCACGGCGACTCTTGAGGAACATGAAGTCTACCAGCAGGTACTAGCAAAACACAAAAAAGGTTCAAAAGACATCAAGAAAAATCCCACCTACTAATCCTGACCTAACTTTATAAATATTTTTATGTAGCTGCTTTCCAGCTTGATAAGCTCTGTCATAGTTCTTAAGCAAAATTAAGAGGAAAAGCTTTAAATAAGCATTTTCAATAGTGAATGTGTGTCACTAGGGTAACAAAGAATTTTTGTTGTAGAACAAAAAAATCTACTCTTCTTCTGCAGTGGAAGAAGATTTCCAAATGGCAGCAACAGTTTTTATTACAAAAATTCCTATATTTTGAAAACAAAATATGCTTTCAGGACCACAAGCCCCTTCTCAAGTGGGGTAGCAATAGCAACTGATTTCAAAGCCAAATGTAATGAGAGCAACTCTGCTGAATTTTCTTAGATAAGCACCAAGCCATCTCAAAAAAACGCAGTGGTACCTGTGAGCACACGGAGAGCCCTTTGCAAGGAAAGATGCACAAGGACAACTTTAAGCAAGAAAAACAGGAAATATCAGATTAGATGTTTACCTATGAGGGAAAGGATGCCTCTGTTACAGAGTAATTTGGGTTTGAGCCCTGCTCAGAGCAGGGCTAAGGTCCCAGTTGGGCCATCACAGTTTTCCATTTACACACATGGCAGGAGCTTATTGCTGAGAGACCTAAACAAGACCTAAACAAACTACACGACATCCTAGGAAGATTAAGTGACTTTGTGGGGTATTTAGTGTCACAATAACACAATTACATATTTTTGCTGAGACCAGACCTTCCTGAACCAGGAGGATTCAATGATTATTTCAATATCTATGGACACAGGGCTGAAGTTCTGGGAAAGTTTTCTCCTGTCTTTGGTTTTCTGTTTGATGATAATCCTCTCCCAAATTCAGAGACAGGCTGACAAGCAAGCAAACACTTTTGATACTCATATTTGAAAGTATGTTGCTATTTATTCATCCCTAGTATTTTGCAAACATCTATCAGCACCTTAGTGGAGCTCTATCCCACTAACCCAGCACATAGCATCTTAAAATAGAGGCAAGGAGGAAAAAAGAAAAAGCAACAGCCTCGAAACATTATTTTAAAGATTTTAGATAGAAAAAAAAAGCAACAGAAAACTACCTACATATTTTAGGGAGTTCTAAAGAGAATTTTTCCACTACAAAAGTGACAGACAATTACCCAGCAAGGGCCTCAATAACATTATCATTTGGGACATTTTGAGCTGCAAACAACACACTAGGACTGCAAAATAATATATTTTAGGTTTACAAGCTTATTTCTGGCTCACAGATAAATTAGAAACTCAACTACAGTGCTTGCTTGGCCAACTTCCATTTGTATTAGAAATTGTTTCTAAAAATGACTACATTATTTAGAAGACAACTTTCTAACAGCTTCCAAATGTAGTTTAGACAAGAGCCAGGATTGCTCTGAAGCCCCAGGATCTATGGTAGTTAATAAGAAAACCAGGATACATGTCCATGAATTTAACAGTCCCAACACTCTAAACAAGAGTTCACAGAGCACATACAAATCTGCTGTCAACTGCTGTTTATAAAGATTTTATCAGAGTGTGCTGCTAGCATGAAAAGGACAGCCACCACCCCCAGCAAGACACAAGCACAGTATTAAGTTGCTAAACACAGTTTAATGAAGATATCAGCTGAGATAAAAGTCCCAGGAAAGGACACAACAAGAGCAGATAGGTCTTCCTCGGCAAAAATCCAGGTAGAAATTACTCAACATAGAATAGAGATCACGCTGAGCGGTAGCTATTGCTTTAGAGAATTAATTTAACTTTGCTAATCACTGCTTAAATAAGGGTTTGTGTCCCCGTGAATAGATCAACTTGTTTAGGACACAATTGTCAGGAACCAAGACAAAACTGTAAATATTTGCGGTCCTTCCTAATCATGCTGCTGATCCCCCTAGGTTAGCAAGTGTAATCTTTAACGAGTCACAGGGCAAAGAGGTTGCAACAGGCTTTAGCATTAACTGCTATTGCACACGGTGGCACCACTTCCTTCCTTCTCTGCCCTGGTAACTGCTCCAGCCAAGGGCCCTGCAGCCTCCCCAAAAGAGGAAGCTGCTCTTGCTCTGCCCAAGTTTTGCAATGCCCAGTCATGCTGCCCAGCCAGGCCTGTAACCTATGAGCTCAGGCCAAGCCACATCAAGAGGAGAAAGTTTAGTTTCTACCTCAATTGTAGTGAGAATATTAAAGTGAATTGTAGTAAAGATTTGCTATACCTCACAAGCTATCAGAGCCAGAAGCTGAGCTCAGTTTTAGGCTCCTTTCCCAAGTTTGATGGAAGACGCTATGAGGATTACTTCTCATAGGGCAAGTTATCCATCTTGCCTTGGTCCTACTTATAAGGAAATTGTTATCTTTAGACCTTGAACTACAGACAAAAAAACAAAGCTCTTACAGTCCTCTCTCTCTTCCACCTCAGCATGCACAAAGTTGAGGATGCGTAGCCAGTCTCCTCACCTGATCTGAAAACCATCCTGTTGCTGGTGCCTGTACACCTATTTATTGCCTTTCCAGCATTTTGTTTCTTTTAGTGGAGGAGCCACCACCTAGAAAGAATCTAGCCTGGACAGAAGCTGTAAGAAAATAGCTTTTATTTTCAAATCTCATAGAAAAATCTCAACAATGCCTGAAGAGAAAAGCTTGACAGCAACTTGCTTTATACATCCCAGATAGAAAATAAGGCACTTAAATTAACAAACATTTTGCTGTTACAAGTCTGGCTGGCCTGTAATAACTATTTACATTTTTCTACAAATGCTAAAAAGTGAACTAAAAAGTTTGTGCAATTAAGACAGTATGTAAAAATATTTTTAAAACATGTCCATATTTGCACATTCCCAAGTGTATCTAGAGTCAAAATTTGCATCTATGGTACTAGTCCAGACTATGTGCACATTAAAATCCCCACTGAGAGTTCCTTTGGATGGATCCAGTTACACATTTCCTGCTACTAGTCTCATGCATTACTTATAAGCAGCAGAAAAATGCCCTGCAGTCGGTCCAGTTCAGCTCATCTTTCTTCTTTCTGATCAGTCTATTCCATTTTGTTTCACTTAAATTAAGTATCCAAATTTGCAGTCAGCCACCTGGAAAACACAACACTTCAACACATAGTAGAACACCTCAAATCATGTGCAGAAATTAGTGAACACTATGAATTCACAAATATTTTAAATTGCTTAAGATTTATATATTGCTCTTTTATCCTTGGATAATATTGTACAGTAATTTTCATACAAATGTTGTAACAGCTTATTCTTATGGGCTTCTTTTGAAAGTCCCACTTGGCTCAGGATTATGTGCACACAGCAGACACCATTTCTGAATCCTTCTGTGACAGAGCTGAACTTGCTGGTGGAGGCTTATACAAACAGACCGCCACGATAATGAAGACGATGGTGATGATCTTACAAATAGCACCTGGAAGCAAAAGAAAAACAGGACAGTTCTTGTTGAAAAAATCACCTTCAACAGCAGACAAGAACATTTGTTACTTGTGGAACTTCACATATGAAAGCTATACTGAAAGACCGATTGGATGTGATCAACCACAGGGAACTTTGGAGGAACTACAGAGACTAGGTTACAAAAAGTCTTACAACTGCCTGCTGGTTCTTGCAGCAGCAGCTATTTCCATTCCTTCAGCCTCTCTCTCTCCCCACCTTTGCAGCCTGAAGCATACACCTCCCTTCTTGCTTCATTACAATTCTTGGCCTTTTCAACATTCTTTCCCCACATACACATACACAGGTACAAACCTCTTAATTATTCAACCCTCAGCTACCTGAAAAAAGTCCTTCAGCCCTTCACTGATACTAAGGGATGTTTGTGCAAAGACAAATTAGGAGGGATTGCATTCAGTTACCAAAGGATGCCTGAAAGATACTCAGAACTGAAGTTGCTCGTGGTATTTTTTCAGGTTTGAAGATTAGGTATTAGCAGTTCAGTTAACTGGCAATTTGAGTGTGATGACTACTGGAGGACAGAACAACGGCAGCTATCACACATGTAAACTTACACACTCCCAAAATACTCATGCACACATGGCCCATGCACACACACACCTACAGGCAATTGTTACACACAGAAGTTTGACCCATGTTTAGAGATGTTTTCACATCTAACATTAAGGTAATGAACAACCTGATATATGATAAGAGTGAGAAAAGGCTTCAGACCATAAGTTGCTGACAAGCCAAGAGAAATTAGACTGAGATGTCCGTGAATTCTATACAGTTCAGAAAATAAGGAGACTGAAGAGCAAAACTACTTTGAAATCTTATGTCATAAA
The DNA here is from genome assembly GCA_032353885.1 of Nothura maculosa. Classification (NCBI taxonomy): domain Eukaryota; kingdom Metazoa; phylum Chordata; class Aves; order Tinamiformes; family Tinamidae; genus Nothura; species Nothura maculosa. The sequence goes on along the minus strand of JAUBOD010000613.1, from coordinate 2,323,137 downwards.
ATAATCTTCCACTATCCATTTTTAATAACATCTCAAGGGGTCTTTCTCCTTCTCTGATGTTTTGCTTTTTGATATTTAAACACATCCCAGATGGATTTTTATTTTTACTTTAAAAGTGCTTCTAGGAAAGCTTTTAAAAGTTTAAGGTGCCCTTCTAAAATAGCCTTGTTGCCATCTAACAGTGAAGGACATTATTCTCTGGCACATGTACTTCATATGTAGAAGAGTCACTTACTTATACCCATCAGCAGATAAGCCATTCTTTCATTATCATAAACCCAACAGGCTCCTTTAACTTTACATTCATTTATATCCCATAGAGTACAACTGTTGTCTATTGCCACACCAAACAATATTGGTCCAGGAATAGTACCTAAGAAAAAGAAAAAGAGACATTACCCAGCACTTAAACTAATTGGAATTATTCTTATTTTACCTGAATGGACAAAATGAAATTCTGAAGTGCTGCGGAATGAGATCCACCCTCCATAAATACTTTGAACAAAGTCATATGGCTCACATTACATAGCAACTGTGCCTCTTCCACTGATCTCAATTAATAAGTAGCAAGCACACAGCAATTCACTTTTTCAAGCAAAGATTTTCTTCAGAAGTCTGAGCCACTCAACTTCCTAAGCTTTCATAGGAAGATAAAAGTCTGAGTAAAACCTTTGTTGGGTGGAGGCAGAAGTAACCAAGGAAGTAGAACTCTAAGCAAAGAAAAAGGCCCTTTCTTCAGATCAAATATACCAATCAGCTACAAAAGAAAAGCATGATACTACATTGTTTTTCCATCAAAAGTATACAAGCTTTGGCGAAAAATCCCACGTGGGACAGGTTTTGAAGTTATTTCTTTCTAGAATTCAGTGGATTTACATCATTTCTTACTTCTTTAGATGCAAAACATCTGTGCTTGCAAGTACAGCCCATGTTACTCAAACACCCTCAGTACACAGAGTATGTTTATTCACCCTGCTTAAGGCTTAAGCTGATCTTAAGCTAACAAGCAGCTCTAACTGCACTGCAGCTCTTCTACCTAGGCTCCCTATGTGATATGTGGTATCTACATCCTCTTCAGAGGGAGGAAGTTGGGCTGGGCAGTGATAGAGCTAATCTAACTTGTTGGCAGCAATGCTGCTGGCCCTGCCTTCTTTACACGCACTCACTGGGCACCAAGTCCTGCCCTCTGCTTCCATAGTGGAGTCCAAGACCAAACCACAGATGGCTCTTGCCTTTTAAGAAGTCTTAAAGCATCATTTTAAGGTTGAAAAACCATGGAGAAAGTGGGGAACAGAGACAGTTATTTCAACTGAAAGTCATACCCAGCAGGCGCAGAAACACTGACTGCACTCCAAGGGCAAACGAGCGCTGCTTATCTGGCACACACCTGCAAAAGAGATTCGGAGCCTAAGGCCTTAGGCTTGAGGAACTTTGAGGAGTTTGGATCCTTGGATCCTTAATAAATATGCTTTGTCTTAATAAATGCTTCTAACATTGATTGAAGATCTTAGAAATGTAGAAATAATCTTAGAAATTACAGTGGCATAAAATAGAAGCCTACAAAAAAGAATACAATACTTTCTTCACATTTAGCCATTTAAATTAGTTCTTGAATATTCAAACTGTGTTATTACCGCCTCCAAAGAAGCTGTTTCACTGTTTTAGTTGAAGCGCATGAGGCTTCCAAAAGTCCAACTGCTAACACTTAAAACTCAATACAACTATCAGCTCTGCGTTTGAAGCCCACAGCAACTCTTCTGAGGGCATTTTCCTGCCCCTAGACTAGTAGGGCAAGCTGTTCATACCATTTACACCAACCCTGAACAGGAGGCAACTACAACAAATCAGGGTTACAGCATCTCTCCAGAAGGCTGGAAAGATAGGATCTTAAAAAACACTCTTTAAAAAATAAATGCACAGTATTTCTAAGTCTGTACATCATATCCATTTTATTCTTCTACCTAACAGGTATTAGAGGTGCAAGTTAGGTCTCGATTTAAAGTGAAAGCAAATATCCAGGTTTGATGCACAGGAGTTTTAGGGATGTAAACCCATCAAATTACTTAACAGGAACATATAAGTCACCACATTTTATATCAAGAGCTACCACAGAATTCCATTATTACAGTCTTAGTATCATATGTAAGGCAACAGAGACTGCAACATCTAAATTCAGGACTCAACCTGAATTTGAGATAGGAATCAGAGGATAAGATGATCAATTGCAGATAATTCTTCAAAGTAGACAGAGCACCATTTTGCTTTTCCTTTGAGCAATTTCAAGTCCAAACACAGGGTACATTTATTCTTTTTTCTCTTTTCATTAGGACAGCAAATGAATATGAAGAACATCTACTAATCAAAACAACTATAGAGAGACAGTTCTTGTTGTCAAGCACTGACAGCTTACTACATAAAGTACTAAAATACAAAATTCACTACACTGATTTGAGTCTATACTCTATAGGAAAAAGAAGATTTTCCAGGAGAAGTTTTCTTAGGAATTCATGTTACCTACTTTTCAATCTAAAAGACATACCTGAGAATGGCCACAGTTGTTGGAGTAACAGCCATAAATGTAAATACAACAGCAAAGAAGAAGAATGTCAGAAATAAAGGTAAAAATTTGCATTGTACTGGACATTTCCCAGGGATAGCTTCATATAGAAAGTCCTCTGAATTATTTTCTTTTTCTAGTTTCCCAATACATGAACAGTTGTAGAAAGTCTGCAAATTAGAAAGCAAGTGTTAGCTCTCTATTACACTGAAACTAAAACTAATGCCAAAGATGCTGAGGATTTTGCATCCCCCTGGGCACAAGAACAAGAACATTACCGTATGGAAAATGCATTATATGGCACTACAACCCTTTTGTATCTTGTAACTGGTTTAGGAGAACTAGGCTAATCTAGTTTGAGTAATAACTTGTCTGTAACCTAAAAAGATAGTGTATGCTGCCATTTTGTGGGCAACAGGTTTTGAGATACAAGCACAAGAAATCTGAAGGAATCATTCACAATCAAATAGTTTTACCTTCTTTATTTAAATCCATCTGATCCATGTGTGGATGGATCCATCTGTGTTTATTACTGAAGAAATTAGTGAAATTTCAAGATATCCACAGCAGGGAATAGCTAGCTTCTTACATGCTACTCTGAATAATGCCTGTTATCTTGCTTATCTCTTAACAATGTTATTCATATCTGATGCAAGGCTGTGAGGAAAATGGAGCCAGACTCTGCTCAGTGGTGGCCCGTGACAGGACGAGGGGCAGTGGGCACAGACTGAAACCCTGTAAATTCCACTTGAGCCTCCCCAGTTTAGTATTTTCTTCCCTGCACTCCTTCCATATCCTTGGTCAGGGGCTGCTTATGCTAGTTGAGATAAACACATTTGCAACAAGAAACTGAACAGCTAAAAACCATTTCCACACTCATTCTACTGACATCTACAGATAGATGTCTGCTTCAAAGTTGACATTAAGTTTTCCTACAGTAGCAATCATGCAGATTAAAAAAAAATAGTCCAAGTCTAGGGAAAGAGTATTTTCCCTTTATTTGCATCCATCCTGTATGAATCTCATACAGTATTACTCACCTACAATGAAAAGTATATGATAAAATACCTTTTTATTCTTGTCTGAAAAGTGTGCTGTACATCCTGCAAAACAGGGAGAAAAATACTGGACCTCATCTCTGCCACAGACTGGGTAATACATGGAGCGCAGACACTTGCAGTCAGCATTGCATGGTGCTGTCAGGTTATGCAACATGCCTGTCCTGAAAGAGAAAGGTTAACAACAGTCTAAAAACAGTAGACATGCAAATAAGTAACAGAATTTACAGGTTCACGAATCACAAAGTATTTAGTTTATGTGATTAATTCACTTCCATGTTTACAAACAAGGCTATGATCCAAGTAGCTACATATCTAGAGGGGGAATTCCATCTATTCTGGGCCTTGTTATCTTTACTCTATCATTACTCCCATAGATATCTCCAATTTCTACCCCAAATAAAAGGGGAAGGATATTCATCCCATATTCATCCCAGGTCTGTATATTTCTTCCCTCCCATATGCATAGACACTTAAGCTCCTACAATTCTCATTTTTACCTAAAAACTAAGACTTAAAACAGTGTCTAACTGGGAATGTCTACTTTATGATCAAAGTCATTTTTTGTTTTAGATTCAAGGCCAACTTTTCTCTACTTTCTACTTATTTAAAAGCCTGCTAGGCAGACATCTGCACTGCTCCAGAACAAAGGTGGCTGCACCCACTAACTGCAAGGTGCTCTCGAAGTCTTATCTCACCCCAAAAAAGCCTTAAAGATTGTCTCATCTGTTGAGAGAATTAACTAAGATCAGAATTTAACTTTTAGGTACTACAACTACTCAGGTTCCTCAAGTTCCTGTATAGCCATAACACTGCCAAGCAGACCACCCAGGTTTCTTCCAAGGAATTTCAGGTGGTTACCGGTATTGACAGGGGAAATCATTTAGCTAGGAACTGAACAAAGGATTTATCAAAAATACTTCTCTGAAGTGATTAATGGATTATCGTAAACCCTGTCCATAGTAGCCTATGCTTAGAGTCTATTCTATTAATTATCATTAACATCCTAAGCACAACTGTTAAGGTATCCTTTACTTTTTACCTACGTAATCTCCAAAGTCTCAGAGGTGACTATGAGATAAAGAGAGCTTTATACCCTCCCCAACATTTTTAATCCTGTGGAAATAGAATGCTTGCCATGAAGGCTCTTCACTCTTCAGTAAGAGTCTGAAGTGTCCTTGTAGTTTATTTTTTCACTGCTTTCAAATGAAGCACCCACTGCTTCATTTGTTCCATAATATAAGCAAGAGCCAATCTCTTGGCTGTTCTCTCATAAGCTTATGAGTTTTACTGCATATTTTAGTTGCCCATTCCTTCATGCAAATCAATTTCAGAAGTGGCACTGTGTCAGATCTCCTTCTGATGCATGTCCTGCATCAGGTCAGCTATCTGCCAACACGTAACAGCAAACTAGAAAAATTCCTCATAATTAATAAGTGCAAAATG
>JAUBOD010000613.1:2302926-2317586 GCA_032353885.1 Nothura maculosa | reverse complement strand
CAATGCCATGAATGGCTTGGATGCAAGCAGCGAGTGGCATATGGCAGGCACATCATAATGTATTCACATACACTGAGCCAAGTTTAAGCTGAATTTATATTCTTGAAATACAACAGGTAATGCTGCTAAGAGTTGGAAATCTGATACCTAACCACCATTGCCACTTTCTGAATCACTGTCCTGTTAACCTAACATTATCTGTTTCAATGTTTTTGCATTTCACAGAATGGCTGGGGTTGGAAGTGACCTCTAGAGATCATCTAGTCCAAACCCCTTCCCCTGCTCCAGCAGGGACACCCAGAGCACGGGGCACAGGGCGGCATCCAGGCGGGTTTGCAAAGTCTCCAGAGAAGGAGACTCCACAACCTCTCTGGACAGCCTGTGCCAGGGCTCTGGCAATCTCATGATGAAATTCTACCTAATGAGACCCACAAAACAGTTATTAAACTTTCACATCATACTTTTCCTCTCTCTATTGCTAGATGTTCTTCTCAAGTCAGGAAATAAAAATCATGATAAATATCAAGAGAAGCCATAGCCATGACTGTTAAATGGATAATTATCTTTCTCCTAGAAGTATTCCAACTGTGCATTTCTTTGTAGTAGAAGTACAAACCTGTTTATCTCTACCTCCCAATTTTCTTCATTTTCAAGGGGCACTTCATGCTATTTCATCTGTGATGCATATAAAGTACAGAGACCTCCCCCATTCCAATTAGGTACAAAAATGTCCTACTCACTGGAGCATAACTTGCAGATTATATTTTTGGATAAGTTTTACCATGACCAAATGAAATATTTGCCAGAAATTTGAGAAATGTTTGCCTAGTTGTGCAGTGCATTGCTCATACTCATATTTATTTTAAGTGGCAGCTAGGAGTTGCTGTGTGCCAGTCCATTGGAATCATGTTGCACAACAGCATCTGGCTCTTTGGCAGACCCTCTAACAGTTGGAGCTGCCTCTGGCTCTCTCAGTTCATGACAGAGTAACTGACCACTTGAGAGTTTTCAGTTCTGGCAGAGCTGGCATCCCTTCTTCCTCCTCCTAAGCATCCTATGAAATTGTTTGAGAAGTTAAGACATAAACCACAAGATTATAATGTTTAAGATGTGATCATGCATTTTATATAACATCATGCCTACGCTGGTGCCTTGATCACACATTTGATGTTTTATAGCTGGTCCTAGGACTCCACTCAAACTTACTCCTGCAGAAACTTTTAAAATCTTGTTTTATGCTTACTGTCACTTTTCTGAAAGTTCTTCCCTTGCTATACTGATTTCCAGAATATATTTTCTTCACAGCAACAGGAAGACCATTTATCCTAAAACTCTGCTATTGCAGTTAGTAAAAAGACCCATGTATGATTCATAGATTATATTCTCATTAGGAAAGCAAAGCATGCTCTTTAGAGGCTCAAAAAAGAGAAAAGAATAGTTTTTGTTTATAGAAGTCCTTCCTATGCATGTCAGACAAATATTTTGAATCATGGTATTGCTAAGCTAGGTTTAAGTCACATATTTCATTCTTCACCCTGGCTCACTGAGCTACACTCTTTACATTAATCTTCTGCATCTTGCTTTCAAATAATAGGCATTTTGCCCAGATAAAATAAAGTTTCCTGTAAGTGGATGCTCAGTGTACTAGAATCTGATACCCCACCACCTTGCCTTTTCTAGGGACAAGCCTGAAATCACGTTGCAGGCCGCTTCTATTACAGCTCATCTAATAACTCTTTCATGAAATTGCTGTGGATGGCAGATCCCCCTCCAGGACAGTCTGCCCAGGTTGTCCACCTAGGCAGACTGGGTAACGCAACAAGACTTCAGGGACCCCACTCTTGCCCACACACAGAATTAGCCCTAGTCAGACCACAGCTGGTACAGCAAGAGAGTTACAGAAGTTGTTGCTCAACTGGCTGATTCTGCTGAGGACATTTTATGGGCTACACATGGTGACATTCTCCTATTAGTCTGTTACACAAAGAATCAAAGAAAACAACTGAGTTAAAAAAAAAAAAAAAAAAGTTGAGTTTTCATACAGCAAGGTAAAGCAATATGAGATTTTAAGGAGTTTGTATTTTGTGAAATAGCTTATGTATTTTAAACATCAACACCAAGCCCAAGAGTGCATTAAAATATATTTACCCATTATATGTTTCAGAGACACCTGCGAATGGTTCATTCCCACATTTAGCAAATAAAAACACTGTGTTTAATAGAAGTGCCACTGAACAAGTGCCTATCATGAACTTGATTATGCTTTTGCAATCCATTTTGCACTTGGAAACCAAGAAGCCACTTATGATTTGGCCTAGTGCTGCTGCTGGAATTAATACAAGTCCTAGAGGAAAACAAGACACCAGCAATTACACACAAATGCAAGACAATTAGTGAAGCAATTTTGAGCGCAATTTTAAGAAAATCATAGCAGTTACCTGTATCTTTAGATGCACTACACGTAATGTCATTTTAAACCCATCCTACCCGAATCTGTCAGCATGAGTAATTTAGGCATTCCACTGAAAGTGATTTCTTCTACCCTTACATTATCTCTGGTCTCTTCAGAAGTACAACTTGACATGACATGGCTTAGTTGTCCAAAGCCAAAGTTGGATGCAAACAAATTACTTTACATTTTCCAGCTGTCCACTGCTATGCTTGGCAGGAAACTCCAAACACCAGCATATAACGCTAGTTACACAAAACTTCAAAATGCTATTTCAATTCTTCTCAATATGTTTGTGTGCTTACCTGGTGTGTGCATTATACATTTAAGCTGCAAGCTTCCTATAAAACAAAACCTGTTGTACAATATATAGCACAACACATAAGCAGCTACAGAAAGATAGTTTAAGTTGCTGAGACAGATGGACTCATACTAGGTGGGTAGCTGAATTTTTTTCTGTGACTAGTAAACAAACAGAAAACAGAAATAAACAGAACAAACAGCACAGATAAATGCATCCTGCACTGACCTGAAACAATTCATTTTTAGAGACATTTCATGTACAACAGAATTGTTAGATGCCTGCAGTCAACAGTGGTTTAACTAACTAACAAGGTTCCTGAAAATACTTATTCTAGCTGGCTCAATATTATTTTAGGTACAACTGGCCAGCTTTCAACACTATTGAGGCATTTCCTTCAATTTGCACATATCATGAACATTACCAATATTTCCAATTCAAATCAAAAGAATGTAAGGCAAGCTGAGGGGCAAGGCTGAAAGTTTTCTACTTTATTTCAAATTACCATTTAAAAACTGGCCATGGATTTCAATGCATTTCAATGTACGACTTGCAAGGTACTTTTTCGTTTTGGTTTGCTTGTTCTTGGCAATGTCATTTAAACAGCAACAGTACTATTTTTCTACTATTATCGACGGGAATGAGTGACTCAGAATGTACCAAGCATGGTATGGCAGGTGGGGCAAGACCACTTCAATTAGTGCTGCCATGAAGGCAGATGCTACAGAGCTGAGAAGCAACTCAGCGAGACATGTTTCAGAAGTTCCAGGTCTGCCACACTACAAGCCTCTGTTGCTGTATCTACCTTGGTTGCTATTCTTCAAAAAAAATTGTATTGGATCAATGATTTATTCCTCCCTAGTGTGGCATCTCCATCAGATTTTCAGATTTGTCTTTCCAGTACTCAGCTTGTTCGACCTGTTTTTATTATCTGATATGCACACACGACAAGTGACAGGGAGCCACCTGCATATGCACAGTCATCTCAGACTATATCCCAGCTAGGCAGTTATGTTATTAAATGCTCACCTACCTACTGCAGTATTACAGTGGGATTGAAGCAAAAGGCCAGCTCAACCTTTTTTTGGGGAGAGGCAGGGCTTTTTCTTCAGCTGCCTGTCAAGACTAATGCTTAGCATGCCTTCAGCTGACTTGAATTATGAAAAATTCAATGCTACTGGAAAAATAAAAAGGGCAGAAACAATTGCTTCAGATTCTCACAGAAGTTTCTCTGCTCTAAATTGTTTTACTAAGTCCACTAAATTGGCAGACAACTAGTAGATTTTCACCCTTGATGCACCAATGAATAAAATGATAACAAAAAAATAGTTTTATATGAAAATTACAGAAATGTAGCTTTGAAAATTACAGAAGCTCTGAAAATTACAGAAATACGTCCATAGAAGTGTCTTGGACCGAAAGTACAAGGTAGCCAATTAATCACTCTGTTATAGTAAGGTGTCTAATACATTATAAAATTAAAAACAAACAAAGAGAAAAAAACCCACACACCACATTACCTCCGAGAGTTGCTGAAAAACTTGATGTCTGTCCAAACTGATTTTCTATGAACTTGGGTAGAAATGTGGCAAAACCTGTGGCAATTAAAGCTTCTGAAGAACTTGCTATTATTAGACTCATGAGCACAGGATTCTTCAAGAGTATCTATGGGGGAAAAGTAGCATAGCACTCAGGAAATTATCTCACTGTAAAACCAGGTACACCAGAACTAACTGTATGTGAAAGCAGACCCCGTTATGTTGAAGGTCATTAGCATGCTTTTCCTGCTTTGATAATCGTAAGCAGCAGCATGCACTAAAGTTTTTTAGTAGCACTGAAAGCTTCTTTGTCATAGAATGATAAAAAGAAAAAACGTTACCTTCCTAGATACTCAAGTAAAGCCTAAAAAAAATTAAAATTAAAAATTCTGGATTATCTTACCATGAGAGCTACAGGAAAGTCTTTAAAGCTTTTACCAATGTTCTTGATTTTAACAAGTGCTTCACTTCCATCATTATGGGTCTCAGAGATTTTCTCAGCTTGTATTTTTGCTGTGCCTACAGAAGGAAATATTTTTGGACAACATACACACTGAACAGTTTTCTTAAACTGCATAAATATTGAGAAATATCACAATAAAGACTTCTTCAGAAAACAGGCTCAAATTGCAGGTTTTGATTATTTTTTGATACACATCAATATAAAGAGCAGTAACTTATTTTTGTTGAAAGAGGCGTGTGTCTGAATATCATGTGTCCTTTTGAAGCTGTAAGAAGATGTTATTAGAAACATCTTAAGGATTTCTGACAAGTCTGAAACCTGTTCAACATTTTTATAACCTTCCCATTCTTCCCAGTTATTTGTTTTACTATTCCCTGTCTTCTGTTTCTCCCAAACAAGCTGGCTAGGTTCCTTAAAATGCTCCTCTGAGGACAGTCCTAGACAGTAGCTACCTCAACAAAAAGGCAAAAAGTACATGGAAAGTATTCTTAATTACAGCCCTAGGAGCTTAGCTGCAGGCATTTTCCAAGATTCGGCTAAAGACAAAGCAAAATGAGAGGAATCCATCATTCTCAGTCCAGCGCTGCATAACCCACACAAGCAAATAAACAGATAAACACATTTCCCTCCCTTCCAAAGTATTTCTTTACTGTTAAATATTTACCTGGCAGGTGCTTTGGAAAGCATGAAAACGGTATTATCATCAGCCAAATTGCAAAAAAGCAGGCAAGAAATGCTATCCACCATGCCCCAAGCCAACGTGGGTCATCATGATCCAACTTCGTACTAAAAAGATAATTTGAAAAATTAGGTTTAACAGTTCTGAACTCAGAAGCAGCAAGTTGGAGACACTGGCAAGCTTTGGTACACTAGTTGCTCCTAAAAACTTTTGGATATTGCTATATAGTTTCCTTATTTTCTGCAGGTATTCTCTTTATTTGCTGAAAACTATTAAATATACTTAGCAAATCTATTACAGTAGCATCTCATTCTACCAAAACCAGCTCTGACCTCTTATTAAATTCCATCTGATTTGCTGGCTATTCTGACTTTGATTTACGAAGCCGCAGCACTATAATTCTTAAAGCTGCTTTTGAGAATCTTCATAATCAATGAGTTTCAGGAAAGTCCACAGTACCTCAGAGGAATGCTACTGCATTGATGTTAAATTACTAAAATATAGGAAATGTAGGAACAGTACACATTAATTTGTAGGTTTAAGATATTGTTACAATTCATAATATCACATTTTGAAGGGTAAACTGTCACTCAGATGACAGATTTTCTAGCAAAGTTCCCCCTGGCAAGAAACAAGCTGGATACTAACATTTATATCCCACCTCAGGAAAACATTTCACACACTGTATCAACAGGCACTCCTTCAGTTGCTAGAGTTCGTCCAACCAGAAGCCCATTTTGTTCATCAGCTTTAATATAACTAATATCTCCACAAGTTAGAACTATTCACACAAAAGAAAATCCCAGAGGAAAGATTTACTATAGGAAGCATCTTACATGCAAGAAACTCATGCAGTGCAGTTTGTTCCCAAATAAAAAAATTTAGAGAAGTTATTTCCCAAGGAAATGCTAGACCCACCCTCTCAAGGTGAAAAATCAAAGATTTTAAGGATTATAGGCAAAAAAGGAAATACAAAGCAAAAGGCTAAATGTCTTGCCTTTCTGGCATCTGGATATCAATATAAATATTCAGCAGCTGCCCTCCTAAGACATAACCAATGGCAGGGCCGAGGAGTGACATGCCATAGCCAATTCCTAGAAGGAAAAATAAATATGTCAAGCTTTGCCATCCACTTCCAAAGTTTTATTTTAAAGAATTTGCAAGTAAACTTAAGACAAAATGGTTTCTGTAGTTCAGCCTGTTCCTTCAGTGGAATTATTTAGCTTACAGTGTGCAGAAGACTGAAATTGGCACTTGTGTCAATCTACCTGTAAATGTGCAGTTTATTAAACTGCCTGCCTTTCTCAGAGGTTCAACACATAGAAGACACCTCTCTGACAGCACCTTTCTGCCTTATTTATGGATCTTTATCATGTCTTGTGCCTACACTCATAAGCTATATCATGACAAGTTCCTGAAGAGCATCAGCAGTTAACAGCAATGTGCAAGAAGCTAAACATTTAATTTTAGTTGGAGTTTAAATCAGTCAAGATCAGAAGCCAGAATTTCATGCAAGTTGTTGACAGGAGTCAACAATCTGCCACTTGAAGTTCTTTGGAAGAGTGAATCACATACACACCAGGGCTCTTAGCAGCTCTCGACAAAATTTTGAAGAAATTAAATGGAAGATGTAGCCAAGTCGTATGAAAAAGCCCTCTTTGCTCCATTCACTACTTCTGCCCAAGTATAAGATTTACTTGATCCCCCCAGAGATGTTCTTCCCTATCAGCCAGGTATTTGTGGCATGTTAGCATTGTTTGCAAGAATACAGTCTCTTAAGCCAAAGGTTTGCAGCTCACAGTAACCCATGAGCCAAGTCACTCGTGAGACAGGTATATTCTGGCATCTTTCTGGCATGAAAAATCTAGATGTCTCAATTATTTTCAGAGTTATATTCAATATTCAATTTTTATTTCCATCTCTTTAAAGAGATGGATGTTTAAAGAGATGTTTTAAAACAGTGAAAAGAAATCAAGAAAGAACACCTAAGTACCTGTAAGTAAAAACCGAGTTGATGTACTAGCTGCACTAGCATCAGTTCTTTGTATCAGTCAGTTATGTTTTAAGTTAACACTCTTTTCCTGAGTTTGTGTCTTGTTCCTTGATCTCCTTAACTAGGCACGTAGCCCTTCTCTGTTTCTCTAGGCTCAGAAAAAGCTTTTAAAAACACTCTCTCCAGATAAGCATCAAAAATAAAAGCAGACACTGTTAAAGATGTAGCATGAAAACTGGTTTATGTGTTGGCATCAAAGCAAGTGGCCTGCCTGTATTCCCTAAGCAAAAACTTGTATGCTATAGAATCAAAGCCTTAATTCAATTGAAACATGGACTTCAAATCTGAGAAGGAAGCCAGGAACCTATAGTGCTTTAGTCGCCTACTGAAATGTATCAATCCAAATAACACACTTCTATCAGCACAGACCCAAAATGGGTAAATCTGAATAACTTCCCTACCACAGGAAACAGAGGCTGCACTAAATGAGGCAGTGATAGTGCACACAGAACACTGACTGAAGAGATTCAAGACCACAAGTAAGAATTAATATTCTATAGCTCTCTAATGGCCCACAATGAAATACAACCCCATTCCCCATGTTTCTAGGAAATTCGCCTATCTTCAGTTAAGGAAATATTTTTAATATTTCCTCTTTAAGCGGCAAATTTATATATGGCTTGAGAGCTACATACATAATATGCTGCACTGCACTGAAGTGTCCTTACACTGAGGTGACAACGTGGCATGAGAGGGGATATTGGAGGACATTCTGCTAGAACAGCTTATTCCATCAGGTACTCACAGGCTACACTAACCAATTTGTTTCTCCTGCTCAGTTATTGCCACAAAGAAACAGCAGGTTAAGTCAGGTGCACAAACTATCCTCACCGTGCTCAGTTAAACAGCTTTTAAAAAGACTGGACACGTACAGCAGGCTGCCAGGTCCTGTGCCAGTTCGATATTACTGTACTTAACGCATCAAGCAAGCAATGAAGGATGATTAATCTCAAGGTCGCTCCTTATAAACAATTTAAGATGATGTAGTTCATGATCTATACAAGCAATGCATCAGAAGCAGCTCAAAACACTCACCTATGTAAAGAGAAGACTTGTGTTTCGGGACACTGTCATCAATAAAAGCTGTCCCCAACGTGTACAGCGGCGTTCCCCCAATGCCCAGCAACAGCTGGGCCAGGATGAACACATAGAGGTAGTTGGAGAGGGAAGACTTTGTGCTGGCACTGCAGGTAGCGTTAGTGGAGGCTGCTCCTGCAATTTGGCATGTATCTGAAAGACAGAAAGAGCAAGATTTGAATTCAATTACTCAGCTCATCCCATTCCCACCAAGGAAGCACACGTGCCAAAAGCAAAGCTGCACACACTGTACGGATGCTGCCAGGCTCCCATTCAGCCCTAATCTCCACATGGAACACAGCTCTGACCTTCTATAACATAATTTCCTCTTACAAAAATGAGTTGATTTTTGTTTCCTTAATGACCACAGAAAAATGGAAGAAACGGTCATATTAAAAGCCTTAGGTCAGATGAAAGTATTATTGATCAAATATATGCAGAAAACTGTCAAATGGTTATACAAACCTATTTAACGAAAACTTCTAGGTAGCAGATGCTTCATCTTGTTCCTGTATCATTTGAAGATAGAGGAACATTAAATCTCCATTTTTAAACAAAGGAAGAATACGAGTAGCCTGAAGCACAAGAGGGAAGTTGGACTGCTGGAGAAAGTGCAGCTTTCAGAGTTCCAGGCAAAAATAATTCTCTTCTCTTGTATCTTGTTCAGGGGAAGGGGCAAAAAAAAGAAAAGAAAAAGAAAAGAAAAAAAGGAGGAGAGATCCCCACTAAAACCATCTAGAGGAACTCAGAGCATGCTGTTACATCTCCAGAACAAAGAGCTGATGCATTTGTCTATAAACAAAAGTCAGAAGCAGAGGTGGAACAGGTTAAGCTTGTGCCAACTCCCGCAACTCCCGTTGTGTTGGGCACTAGGAAAAGGGAAGGAAAAGGAGGAAGTGAAGGAACAATCTGCTTTCCCTTCTCCTTCCTCTGGTATCACTGCACTTTTGTTGTAGTCCCATGAGATGGGACCAAACGGAAAAATAAGCATAGTTCTTCCTAAACCTCTCCAGAAGGGCACACAACCCCAAGAAAGGGAGTAAACCCACCTGTTTGGTGGCAATAGCCAATATTGACCCACTGCACAAAAGCCACCTTCAGTACCAGACCCAGCAGACTCTCTACTCTGCCACAATACTTTGTTCTCTCAGCTCCTTTTGCTCAAGTTAAAGGTGGTCTCAAATGCCAAGGACAAGCTCACCCACGCTGAGGGCTGCCAGGACACAGGGACAAGCTTCCATACAGCAGTATGGAAATGGCACTGGAACAGGAGGATGCACCCCAAATGCCAGCAGCACAGCCACAGGCACTGTTATTCCCTGCCCTGGCAGGGATGGCACAGCACCTTTCCTGGGGGCACAACAGGGAGACAAGGAACTCCTTTCTTCAGGAGAGCATTTCCTTTCCTTTCCACTTAGCAACAGCCTGCACTTTGATGCTGCACTGTGGTCACATTGGGGACAGTTTATTACAAATTACTATTGTAAATTTAAAGTTATTAGAAAATACTTCTCATTTAATGTTAAATCCATTTTCTTCATCAATATTCCTTTCTTCTGCAGGAAGCAATTTTAAATCTTACATTAAGCCAACTTCATCTTATTTGCATGCAGGGCATCTAAATTCTTTGACCACAGAAAGACATCAGTTACTCATTCAATCTATTTTATAAAATATACAGATAGTATAGAATACATCTGCTGTCATATTACTATCTAACAGACAAATCTAAATCTACATTTACCTTATTATTTAAGTGCAATAAAAAGAACACTATTGCTCTCATTAAAATACCCATGTCAGAAAACCAGTAACAGAGCAAGCATCCCAAATGTTTAACATCCCAAATGTTAAAAGAACCTATAGGCTATTTTGAGAGATATATATAATAATGGAGATAAAATCCCAGAGTTTTAAAGAAGCCCTACATCCAACGTTTCTGTTCATATAAATTGAATTTTAGAACTTGTGCCATTATATAAATAATTGATTATTGTCTCTGTCCCATCAGTCTTTTAGCCCTTCAATTTAGATGCCCTAGAGTAATTACCCTGACATTTTGAGAGGAAAGTCATCACATTAGTCTGTCTTCAAACCAAGTAAGAAATCACCAGAGAGAAGTACCAATATGCACATCAAGGTTTTAACATAATTATAAATCCTCTTATTTGCAGCACCTAACACACTTCTTTCAGGAAACTCAATCAACAGAGACGCATTTGCAGAGTAGAATCACACACCATATAGTCCAACTCAAGAAATTTTAGAAGGAAATCAGGAAGGGTAGCTATGAAACTGCGATTAGTTTAAGCTGACATCTGCCAGCCCAAGCTGCTATGAAATGATGCCACCTCCTTCCCTAGCTCTACATTTTGAGCAGTTAAGCAGATTGGAAAAGTGACCCGGTTAAATTTAACCCGGATTATATCCACAAGCCCGTTTGCTGCAGTCATAAGTGTGGAGAGAGGCTTTCACATGATCACAAAAACTCAAAATCAGATAAACCAAGCTATGAGAGTTTTTAGCTTATCTTTTCACTGCCTTCTGCCCCTCCTCCCTCCAGCATGGACTTGTTTTCCTTTCTTAAAATTAGACATATTTTGAAGAGCAGAAAACTATTCACACTGTGATTATTCCAGCCAATGGAATAATCATTGTAAATCTTTCGTATGTTTTAATCTTGACATACTCATCTAAACCCAAATTATGCACAGGTTAAGGTGTTCCAAAGATGTAACTTAACATCCAAGCCAAGGTATAACCAACTGTGAGATGCTTCAGCAATAACATTAACTATAAGGGAGGCAGATCAAGAGTAGCTTTAACTGCATTTAAACTACAGCCAGTGGCACTTGGGGGAAGGGAAAAAAACGAAAGAGTTGTGAAGAACAATAAAGAACAGCTTGGTTTACCATTTTAAGGACAGAGATTCCCAATTTCCAAAGGTGAATGCTCTGCAGTAGTGGAACATCTAGGTGGAGCAGAGAAAGTAGCCAAGCAGAGCAGATGGCAGCAGCACTGCAAGTTACCTGACTACTCAAGTCATCAGGGAGCTAAACCAGCTGAAAGTAGACAGGCTGCTGTTACAAGACAGACAACTATCTGCTTAGAGGCCTGCATTTCATAGTCCTCAACATCTTCTAAGAAACAGTTTGGAGTCAATTATTGCCCTTCTTAAAATGGCTACTCGACATTCAATCCCCATATACACACAGTTTCCAGACTTGTGTTGTGTTGAGATCTACATTTTATCTTGTAAAAAGGGACATGTTTTAATAAGATGTGATATTCAAGTTTAAAAGTATGTTGCTCATGACGCACCTCCTATTGCATTTTTTAACCCTCCATATTATTCTCAATAAAAATAAAAATCAGCACAGAAAGGGTTTATTAGAGAACCCACTAGATGGAGCTCCTGTTTAGGCTATAAATATTAGACCAGCACAGAGGCTGAACACCCCAGTAACCTCAACGAGTCATAGTGGCAAAGAGCTGATTATACCTAAGCTACATCTGGGTCATACATCAAAACATACATACATCTAAATACCTCTCCACAGCTTCTGTATTTTAGTCTATGGGTCACAAGCCCTAATAAAGTATTAAAATCCTACAACAATGGCAAAAATACTGCTAGTATTGATGAACAGAATGAGATCTCTCCCCTCTCCCAGTTTTACTTGCTATCAGTTGCAATAGTTGTTGACCACGTGAAGATGTTTGGAAGGAAATAGGCCTCATTTCTATATAAAGGGGAAAAAAAATCACCCTTCTATAGGTTTAGTTCTGCTTCCCTTCCACGGTAGTTACTTTGCTCAACACTTCCTGGTCAGCCAACACCTTATCATGTTTAGACTCAGATAAAGCTTGGGTACCTATCCTTTGCCAAAAGTCAGCAACTTGAGTTGTACAGTTGCCTTTCCTGCACCTTTCTTGGGTATTCAAAAGGATAAGGGAATATAATCTCATGTACCACATACCTGGTGGGAAGCATTATATTGAAACTAGTCTTGCAGAGTAACAGGGATGCACTGGAGCCAGCAGCAAGCAAGTTTTTGCTTCTCTGCTATGGGTTAACAAGTAAACATCTGCCTACAGCCTCCAAGCAATAATGATCCTTTCTGGTCTTGCGTAGTTAAAAGTTCAATTGACTTCTGCCTCAAATACTTAACATGTTCTAGGTGACACGGCTTGTGCAGGGGTGTTGGACTAGATGACCTCTAGAGGTCCCTTCCATTCTATGGAATGATTCTATGGAATTCTACAGTATTCTATGATTCTATGAAATCCTCATTTATTGGATGAGGAACAACAGTTATTTAACTAATGGGCCATGTTTGGACAGCACACGGAAGTTTATGATGTGATTAGTACTTAGAATGAAACTAATCTCTTTTCAAGTCATCAACAATCGGAAGATAGAGAACCTTTTCTCAGATCACTTAACAGGTACCGACTGTTTTGGTGATTGCTGTAACAATGCTTAGTCACTTAAAGCATGAATTTGCTCAAGCATTGCAACAACAATTGCAATGAGTTGCACTGAAAGATTAAGCCATCTACATTTTTAGATATCTAGACATGCATTTAGAGGTGTGCCACTAAGTAGAGATTCATGTACTTTGCGTCAAGCATATCACACTTAGCAGAGCCTTGTTTTATAAGGAGATATATGCAAGAACTTTTTCAGTCAACTTTAATTTTGACTGCATCCACCAATGCAAGCCAGAAAGCATTCCTCTTCTGTATTTCTCACAAACAAGAGCTGATAACGAGATATCTTAATCTTACAGATTTCACAGAATCAGCTTGTTTCAGTATGAGGAAGATTTTTTTCTGCTCTTAAGACCAATAAACATCAACTCTATTTTACCAAATGAATGATAAACACCAACTCTAGTGTACCTAACTAATAGGATAGCACCAGCTATCTGCAACGATTTTTTTTGTTTGTTTGTAAAACAAAAATAATCTTACCTTCAAGTTTAGTTCCATAGTGATAGTTTCCACTACTGAAGTGTGGCAAGGCAAATACAAGTGAGCCCAATCCCATCATAAAGGCTGAGAAAGCAAGCCACCGTGGTTTGTGCCCTCTTTCTCCAAAGAAAGATATGAACAGTGACAACACACAGAAAGCAATGTCATAGCTCGCAGAGATAAGGCCAGTGAGGGAACTGTTCAGCTCATAACGCTTCTCAATTGTAGAAATACTGATGTTGATCAGGCCGTTGACCACAATACCTACAAGAGAGAAAAACAACAAACAAGGAAGGTAGTTAGCAACTCATGACTGTATGAGGGAGGAGTTGAAATGAATATACTTAAAGCAAAACATTTTAAGATATTTATTAAGTTTTAAAATCCAAGTATATACTGGATGGATATAGTACCATCAAACCAGCCACACTGCACAGGTTCTATTCAACTCCTCTCCTGCAGACACTAAACATTTAACAATTAAGCATTAAGCTAGCAAAACATCACGGCACAGGTTTTTTGTATTGTATCCTTAAGGTATTAAGGTCATAGTTCCTGTCTGAAGCATAGAAATTCCTCACAGTGCACGACAGTGTCATAAGATACTATCTAAGTTGACAGGAAATTAGTCAAGAACATTACTGTGGTGGTAAACATGACAGCACAAGCTGAACTGAAGCAAGTTACTTAACAAGACATGGCTTCAAATAGTTACTGTTGTAAAAGTCATTCTGGCCTCCCCCACTTAATACCCATCAAAAAGGGACAAAACAAAGAAGCTTTCAGACTAGTATGCTTCCTTGGAATAGCGATAAATAAAGCTATTTAAAAACACTTAGGCTCCTTATCAAATTTACTTTAGGTGATTTACTTGCGAACTACTTACTGAACTTGTAACTTTACTTATGAACTGCTAAGAGTTCACACTGAACTTCCAAGTCCGCTGATGCAGTTGCATCAGGCAAGACCCCAAAACAGGTCCATGCAAACTGCTTTCTTCAGGTAGAGTCAAAAGTGAAGATTAAAAAGACAGGGCCTGAAGGAGGTGTCCATTTGCCACAGTCACCTCTGAACACACTGGCCACTATCACCAGAAACATCAGATATAACTTGTATCTCATCC